>JAQQAC010009165.1:425959-567281 GCA_029783875.1 Phataginus tricuspis | reverse complement strand
GGCCGCTCCTAGCGCCTGGTGGCCGCGGAGCTGGGTGACTGGGGCGCGGGCGGCAGCGGGCGGGGCCGGCGCGTCCACGCGTCCGTCGGGCGCGGCCCCCGCCCCGCCCCGCCCCGCGCCTCTCCCCGCCCCGCCCCGGCGAGGGCGCCCGAGCTGCCGCGGCTCCGCCGGGCGACCGGCCCGCGTCTGGGCAGCCTTCTCCGCGGAGAGTGAAAAGAGGCGACGGCTCCCGTGAGCCCCCGTCCCTGGTCGGCCCGGGGCGGGAGGCGTGTGGGCCGCGGGAGGCCGGCGCCTGGCTGCTCCCGCCCGCCGGCCCGGCCTGCGCTGCTGCGCCAACCCTGCGAGGCGCGCGGGCCAAAGGGGGCGGGCGGCGGCCGTCCCCGGGGTGCTCTCTGTGGCCGCCCGCCCCTTCCCTCGCCGCCACACCTGGGGACCGTTCTCACCTACCGGTAACAGCCTTTTGAAAAGTCCCTTGAAGATACTTAACACGCCCTGCCCCGGGGGCGCCTTTTCCCGGAGAGGACGGCGCTGCTAAGCCTTCCTGTGGTGGCCTTGCTTTTGCCTGACGCCTGACGCCTGATGCAGTGGAAACGTCTCCAGACCCCCGCAGCCCAGACAGTGGCCCGCACTCGCTCACGACCCGAGGAGGGCCATTCCCGGCCTGACCCCAACTTAGGCGCTGGTTGTCTCGCACATATTATTTCAGGAAACTCCTTTTGAAACTATTCTTGATGACTCCTGTGGGGTACATCTGGCTGCAGTGTTCCTCGTGGCTTAAGCTTCAAATGCTCCCCTTCGCTGCCAGGCCCGAGCTCCGGTTCCCTCGAACAGCCGCCAGGAGCCTGCACACAGCCGGGCCCCGGCATTCCCGGTGGCCCACTTAGCTTTCTGCCCTTTCAAATTGACTTAACTACCGTACTGCCTTCCACTTTCTTAAAAAATTCTCTTGCCACTCTTGACTTTTGCCTTTTATGCTAATTCTTCCTCTTTTCTTACAGAAGAGCTTCTAAACTCGTTTCTCTGCACTCCCACCGCCATCCACCCAATCAGTGAACAAATTAAAACAAATAAAAAATGAATGGGATTATTGTTGACAGCCTTCCAACTGAGCTGTGCATTTCAGGTTTTCCACCTACGGGCAATTTTCAGTGCAGCAGCCAATTGGATCTTCTTAAAATGTGGGTCGAGTTGTGTTGTCACTGTGCCTTTGTGCTCTTAACCTTCCAGGAGCTTCCCGTCTGCCCCAGGAGCGGCCTCGCGTCATAGGTGATGCGGTTCACCCCGCCCCTTCTAATTCCATCTCGTCCTCCCGCTCCCGCGCTGCCCCAACCCGGTGGAGCCCACTCCCGCCCTCGGGGCTTTCTCTTTTCTTCTCTCTCAGTGGTTCTCCTCCAGTAGCGGTTTTGCCCCCCACAGGACGTGTGGCATATGTGGAGACCTCTTTGGTTGTCAGACAGGTGGTCGCAACTGGGGTTGTAGATACTACCCTCCCCTGGCATCGAGGGGCAGTGGCCGGGGAAGGTGCCAGCACTGCCTCACAAGGAGATTAGCCAGCCCCAGAAGTCCACAGCACTGGTTTGGGGACACCACCTCTACTCAGAAAGCTCCAGGGAACCCCTTAACTGTCTCCTCCTGTTCTCCAGGCCTTTGCTCAAATGACGCTTCTGCGAGTTCCCCTCTGATCCCAGGTTGTGACCCCTAATGCCCTCTAGCTTCTCTTGCTTTTTCTTCATAGCACTTACTAAGTCTGGCATTCTGTATGTTCTTTTTAAATTGTTTTTCTTTCCCCACTACATTATGAACTCCACAAAGGTAGGTATTTTTGCCTATTTTGTTTGTTTCTGTATGTCAAACACCTAGAACAGCGCCTAGCACTTAATAGGTGCTCAGTGGCTATTTGATGGATGAAGGACTATCTAATGCACATTGCACTTACCCAGTAGTCTAGTGCTCGTTGTGCTAAAGCATTTAATCCTCAACAGCATGAGGCAAATACTATGTTTTGTCCTCGTTCAGGGAAAGAAATGATGTACAGTGAGGACTCATAATTAACAAACGTCAGCGCTAGCATTCAGGCCTGGACTCTAACTCCTATATTATATTGCTGATATGCGCTGAGCTGTGGCCTCCCCTCAAAACTGGAGTCCTAATCCTCTGCACCTCAGAATGTGATTTTAGTTGAAGACAGGCAATCAAGTTCAAATGAGGTGATTAGGATGGATTCTAATCCAATAGGACTGGTGTCCTTATAAAAAGGGGATATTGGACACAGGACAGACATACAGAGGGAGATGACGTTTAGACGCAGAGAGAAGTCGGCCATCTACAAGCCACGCAGAGAGGCCTGGAACAGAGCCTTCCCTCACAGCCGCCCTTGGAAGGAAGCGGTCCCACTGACACCTCTATCTTGGGCATCTGGCCCCCACACTGTGAGATGATACATTTCTATTGTTTAAGACAACATTGTTAAGTTTGCAGAAGTTTGTTACAGCAGCCCTAGCAAACTATTAACAGCTGCCTACCAGAGCAGCAGAATTTTACACTTTTTAAGCAGTTGTGAGTTTAAGTAATTTCCTACTAAGTGAATATGGTGATCATTCCCTTATCTGAAAGTAGGGTCATGTTTTTGAGTACTTCAAATGATTCACAATTTGATAGTTATTTTTTAAGCCAAGGAGCAAAATCTTTTTAAGTTAGGTATTCAAATCAGCCTAGATTTTTATCTCTACCTTTCATACAGTGTCAACATTTGTACTATATTAACTATGCATGACATATGTGGAAATACACTATCATTTGGATATCTTTTGTATAAATATTTCTCCCTTCCCAATTTTCTTCTAACTTAGATTCCAAATGTCTTCTTTCCTCCATTGTTCCAAAAACCTCTGGAAAGATGAGGCATCACAGTAAGCCTAGTGTGTGGAGCACTGCGCAGGGTCCAGCCTGCGGAGGTGAAACCCTGGCTCCACCATTGATCTGTACGACTTTGTGCAAGCTACAGAGGCTCTCTGTGCCTGCGTTCCCTCATCTATGAAATAGGGGTAATAATAGTGCCTATGTCACAGGGCTGTCATGATGACTCAGTGAATTACAATTTGCAAAGTTTTCAAGAGTGTCTGATACAGAATGAGTGTTAAATAATTTAAGAAAGAACAACATAGCTGGACGCTAACGTTGAGATAGAAGAATATTACATAATTCTTTCCTTTAGGAAATGACAGTCAGATGGGGGAGTGGGAGACCTTAGCTCATCCAGTCATCACTGCAAAGCAAGGACACTTTCACAGATGAAAGAAGAGATGCAAAAGAGAAGAGCTCTGCCTTAGGTCTCAGCCTGTTCTCTCCTCCTGCTGATGGAGCACATCCTCAGCACGGATGCTGCTAGACCTGAGACCCAGACGGAACAGGTGTCCGGGAGGCCCTGGGGAAGGCTGGCCCGTAGCAGGTTGATTCTGGAAATTCCTGACAAGGAAGTCAGCCAGCTTAGGGTGATGGCAACGCTATTACTATGCCGTTCATGGGCTAGAGAAGAAAACTCTGCCAGCGACCTGTGAGTGGGCCACTTCTGCTCTCCCCAGCTGTTTCTTCAGGTGAAGAAAATGTCTCAACTACTTGAACTCATTAACGCATTTTTGCTCTAACTCACATATGTTGGGAAGAAGACGTAGAGCATCGTGTGCACGATAACCAATTCATTTATTACCCTCATTCACCCCTGCATTTGCAGGAACCCCTGGGTGCTGGTGAGGCAGCCAGCCTTCTCTGTCAGGAGACCTTCAGCGCCCGTGGACACAGCCCTGGTAGCCACCACCTCACTCCCTCTGCCGGGGGCTGATGGCGACAGGTCATTGAAATAAGAGGGAGGAAAGACAAAGTAAACAGAACCTGAGACACAGATCTGCCAGATGACAGGAGGAAAATGCACAGATGGAATATAACTTCAGAAAGAGTGTTAAAAAAATAAAATGTGAAAATTGTCATGCTTCATTGAATGTATTTGAATTACATTCTGTTTACCTGATTTGTTATTTTAAATATTTTCTACTGAAAATATGGACAGAGCATTTTATTATACGTCTCCACTTATCAAACAGGATGTTGAATTTTAGAAAATTACGGCTCACAACTGAGAATGAACCAACTTGGGAAGAGCCTTTTGTTTAGCAAAGTACTTTTATTCTGAAATTAAATGTCATCCATCACTGCTATTGCACGTAACTCTAGAGATTTGCACCAGAAATAAAGCGCCCTCTAGTTCACCCTTTCATTCGCCTAATGGCACCTGCACGGAAGACAAACAGAAAATAAGTCACTGATAGGTTGCTTCGCTATGTTCAAGACTAGTTAGTCCAGTTCTGCACACACCACGGCATTTGGATCCGCGCAGGGGAGGCACTGCCGTCCCCTGCTCCTGGGTGTGGCTCCAGCCGCAGAGAGCAACCCCTGTCCGCCTCAGAGCCTACGTGGTAGCACGCGGGTCTGCTTCTCTTCCCTTGCAGGAGGAGGACCGGGAGGAGTCCATTTTGTGCACTCCCCTTCTCATGACTTGGCATCAGGGGAACTGAGTTCATTTGAAAAAAGGACCTAACCAGTTGTATTCGTTTCCTGTGACTGCCGCTACAAGTTACCACAAACTTCTTCTCATACAGTTCTCCCTGTCAGGCGTCTTGCACAATTCTCACCGGGCTCAATGTTGGCAGGGCTGCATTCTTTTCGGGGCACTCAGGGAAGATTTGGTTTTTCACTCACCTGGGGTTGTTGGCTGAATTCAGGTTCCTGTGGTTATAGGACTGAGATCTGCTTTTCCTTCCTCATCTTCAAAGCCAGTAGCAGTGGGATGATTCCCTCTCAGACTTCAAATTTCTCTTCCTTCTTCTGTCTCATCTCTCTGACCCATCTGTCTTTCGTTTCCATGTTTAATGTCTCATGATTAAATTGGGCCCACCCAGCTAATCTAAAATAATCCTCCTATTTTAAGGTCCATAACCTTAATCACATCAGCAAAGTCCCTTTTGCCATGTAAGGGGACATAGTCACAAGTTCTGGATATTAGGGTATAAACAGAATTAGGGGGTCATTACTCTGCCTACCCCACCAGCCTTCCATGGGGAGCCGGGAGTCTGTCACCAGCCTGAAGGTCCCTGGGAAGAAGGAACATGTTGGGATCTTCCTCTGGGTCGTCCTTTCCCACACTCGGAGGGCCCACCCCGGCCATGGCAAGGGCCCCAGAGGAGATGCCCTGGCTCCGCTGCTTCCTAGCTGTGTGATGTTAGGAAAGTTCCTCAGTCTCCATAAGCCTCACTTTTCTCATCCTAACAAATGCGGATAATGTTAGTATCCACTTCCAAAGGCTAAATGTATCCTCCTAAAAATCTTATGTTGAAACCTACCCCCCAAGGTGATGGTATCAGAAGGTGGGGCCTTTGGGAGGTCATTAAGTCAGGGGGGCAGAGCCCCAGTGAATGGGATCAGTGCTTTTATAAGAGGGACCCCAGAGAGCTCCCTCACCCCTTCCACCCTGTGAGGATGCAGAGAGAAGACGGCATCTGGGAGCCAGGAAGGAGCTCTCACCAGACACTGGATCTGCTGGTACCTTGATCTTGAGTTCCCTAGCCTTCAGAACTGTGAGAAATAAATATTTATTGCTTAAGTCACCCAGTCTATTGTTGTTATAGCAGCCCAAATGGACTGATACACTACCTCACAGGGCTGTTGGATAAACGACATATTGCATGTTACAGCACTTTGTAGAGTACCTAGCCTCTATAGCTTTGTAGAATTCTGATGAAGTTTTACTAATCCTAAAGATGCATGCATAAATGAAATAGTCACAAGAGTTGATGCCTAAAATTCCTCCCTCTTGTCTTATTCTTTTGATTATAGGATTTGGTGTCTGTGAAAGTAAAAATACTCTAGAAGAAATAAGAGCACATTTCATCAGTAATTTGACTACAGGAATGAGAGAGGAAAATGAAAATGTGTACTGAGCACCTATTTTGTGTTAAGCAATTTGTGTACGTGAAAGATCTGAGAGCCTATTTTAATGAGGCAGATGCACCAGTGCTTGAGGATAAAGTAGTTGGCTTTCCCAAGGCACAAGAAGTAAAACCCAAGTGCTAATTTCCTAATTTGCCTAAGACCCTTTGACTAATCGGTGGCCAAGGGAAATGGACCCTCTAGGCCTGCACAGATGGGAGCAAGGACGTGGCCTAACAGTGCATGTCAGGCAGGGCAGCCATTCTCTGGCACGCAGCAAGCTGGTCTGGCAGCTCTTTATCACTCAGTACTCTCCAAACACTTCCTCTTGCTCCTTGATCTTTGTCTTTCAGACTTTTTTGGAAGAGTTCTGGCCCAAGATTCTCCAGCTCTTGGACACTGATGGTGCCGTGACCACACTGGCTGACTCAAGGACACGCCTCGTCTTTTGAATACATAAATAACTTTTGCTTTATTACAAGCTCTGCCACACAGTTAAGAGAGAATGACTTTACCACATAGCCTTTTGCTTATTACCCAGAATGGCCTGTCTAAAATCAAAGCTGCTGTAGATATATAACAAGTCAATCCTGGGGGCTTGGGAAGAGATTTCAGGGGGATAGTCCTGGTTTTGTTCACACCTTTGTTTCTAACAATGCTTTATCTATTGGCCACCATAAAGAAAACACTGCTGAAAGTGAAAATTCATTAGTCTAAAAAATCATAAGGTATACTGTTTCCAAAGAGCACCAACTATCGTGTGTATCATCTTAACCAGCTTTATAAAATTTACTGAAAATCACAAGTTTTGATACTTTTAATGGTCATTCTTGCACAAACAGTTTGAAGTCGGAAACATCAATGGTTAAAACTTACTTCCAGTTTTGTACAATAATAACTGAATTTATGTTTAATACAATATGCCAAGTCCATGGCACATGTATACTTTTTGGTGTGTTTATAACTCCACACCGTGGCATTTGAAGTACATTAAAGGAGGAGATTCCATTTTTTCGGATTCTTTGGGAATGTGATGATTTGCAACTTGTGTCTTTAACATGTACATACGTGAACCTTTATACTTAGATTGATATCAAATATATAATTTTAATGTTAAACAATGCCATGATTTGGAATAGGTGCAAATACCTTAAATAAGTCACAAAAGATTTGAGTGCAAAATTAAGCAGAGGATAGGCACTTATCTTAATTAACAGAAAAACATTAGCTCAATGTAAAATAAATAGATTATTTTTTACATTTATCTCAAATCATTTTACCCAATTTGTATTAATTCAGAGGAGAATAAGCCAAAAACCAGCTAAGACTGAAGACCTGCATCAGTTTATATAATATGATTTCATTTGCCTTAGATTGCACGTACACAGAAGAAACTAGAAAGTTAAGCAACTGTCTTACCTACCAGTAAGAATCATATGAATAATTGCTTGGTGTAGACAGACCCAGGTTATGACCTTTCAACAGAGAACAAATGGGCACGGGTACATGTTTCAGGTGACTTAGTGTGAGACCAAGGAGTACTCAGTGATGTTCTTGTCAAATCAAATAGCTTCCTGAGAGACTTCCGGGAAGATGGCAGCATGAACAGGGTAGCATAAATCTCCTCCCAACACTATATTTATCTATGAAAATACAGCAAATACAACTATTCCTAAAAGAGAGACCAGAATACACAGGAAAGTGCACAGCGTGTAGCTACACCTGAGAGGACTCGGCACCCCGCGAGGCAGGTAAGATACAGAGCCACGACCCGGAGGGACCCGAGCACTCCCCCACCCCAGCGCACCGGCGGGAGGAGAGGATTCAGAGCCGGGAGGGAGTGGAAGCACAGGCCCGCGAAATAACCAGCCCCAGTGATCTGCGTGGGGAGCGCTGACACACATCGCGCTGTGTAGCGGAGATTGGAGAGACAGAAGGTGCAGGATCTGAGCAGGAACGTGCCAGGTTGCTTGCAGCCGGCTCCGGGAAGGAACAACAAAAAAAGAAGAAAAGCGCGCGCTTTTTACAGCAGTCTGAAAGAGACAGGAGCCCAGCGGAGGAGCCAGATCACTCCAGCATACTCAGCCCAGCAGACGGGTAGTCCTGGGGAGTTTTGGACCCCTTAGGTGGCAACTGGGAAAGGGTGGCCACACTTAGACTTCCCACAGAGATCAACAGCCTCCCATTCGTTCCCACCCCGGCCAGAGCTATAAAGGGCACTGCGGAGCGGCGCAGCCACAGCTCTGGAATAGTGGAGCAACAGTGCCACCTACAGCATGCCCACAGAATCCACTCCTGGTGGGCGTTTTTATTAGTTTTGTTTTTTCTTTTTTTGTTTTTTTCATCTTTTCTGTTTTGTTTTTTCTTCTCTTTTTTTCTTCGATTTTTTCTTTCTTTTTTATTTTCTCTTTTTTTTTCTTTTTTTTTTCCTTTTTAAAGTCATAAAGAGCCCAGCTGACATACGTGGCAACTACCAGCAACTACTTCTATAACCATGAAAAGACAGAGGAATATGATCCAGACTAAAATCAACCACCAGACAACCCCAGAGAGGGAGCGTGAAGGGATGGACATGCACAGTCTTCCTGAAAAAGAATTCAGAATAAAAGTCATAACCATGCTGATGGATCTACAGAGAAATGTGCAAGAGCTGAGGGAGGAAGTGAGGGAAGTGAGGAAAGACTATGCAGAAATCAGACAAGCCATCGACGGGCTTAACAGCAGACTGGATGAGATACAAGAGACTGTTAATGGAATAGAAATCAGAGAACAGAAATACAGAGAAGCTGAGGCAGAGAGAGATAAAAGGATCTCTAGGAATGAAAGAATATTAAGAGAACTGGGTGACCAATCCAAACGGAACAATATTCGCATTATAGGAGTACTAGAGGAAGAAGAGAGAGAAAAAGGGATAGAAAGCCTTTGAAGAAATAATTGCTGAAAACTTTCCCACACTGGGGAAGGAAATAGTCTCACAGTCCATGGAAGCACACAGATCTCCCAACACAAGAGACCCAAGAAAGACAACACCAAGACACATAATAATTAAAATGGCAAAGATCAAAGATAAGGACAGAGTATTAAAGGCAGCTAGAGAGAGAAAAAAGATCACCTACAAAGGAAAACCCATCACACTATCATTGGACTTCTCAACAGAAACCTTACAGGCCAGAAGAGAATGGCATGATATATTTAATGCAATGAAACAGAAGGACCTTGAACCAAGAATATTGTATCCAGCATGATTATCATTTAAATATGATGGAGGGATTAAACAATTTCCAGACAAACGAAACTTAAGAGAGTTTGCCTCTCATAAACCGCCACTACAGGATATCTTAAACGGACTGCTCTAGAGGGAAGCATCCCTAAGGCTAAAAAGATGTCACCAGAGAAAATAAAATCATAGCAAAGAAAGCAGACCATCCAAATACTAACTAAAGGCAAAGAATAAAACACCTAAAATATAAAGAATGGAGGAGGAAGAATAAGAAGGGAGAGATAAAGAAACATCACACGGTGTTCACAATAACTTAACAAGAAAGTTAAGTTAAATTGTTAGATAGTAAAGAAGCAACCCATGAACCTTTGGTAACCATGAATCTAAAGCCAGCAATGGCAATAAATACATATCTATCAATAATCACCCTAAATGTAAATGGACTGAATGCACCAACCAAAAGACACAGAGTCACTGAATGGATAAAAAAGCAAGACCCAACAATATGCTGTTTACAAGAGACACCGCAAATCCAAAGATATACACAGACTAAAAGTGAAGGGATAGAAAAAGATATTTCATGCAAACAACAAAGAGAAAAAAGCAGGTGTTGCAGTACTTGTATCAGACAATATAGACTTCAAAACGAAGAAAGTAGCACAAGATAAAGAAGTACATTACATAATGATAAAGGGGTCAGTCCAACAAGAGGATATAACCATTATAAACATATATGCACCCAACACAGGAGCGCCAACATATGTGAAACAAATACTAACAGAATTAAAGGAGGAAATAGACGGCAATGCATTCATTTTAGGAGACTTCAACACACCACTCACTCCAAAGGACAGATCAACCAGACAGAGAATAAGTAAAGAC
This sequence comes from Phataginus tricuspis, assembly GCA_029783875.1. Classification (NCBI taxonomy): domain Eukaryota; kingdom Metazoa; phylum Chordata; class Mammalia; order Pholidota; family Manidae; genus Phataginus; species Phataginus tricuspis. Next base: position 557,200 of record JAQQAC010009165.1, on the reverse strand, counting down.
ACAGAGGCACTGAACAACACACTAGAACAGATGGACCTAACAGACATCTACAGAACTCTACACCCAGAAGCAGCAGGATACACATTCTTCTCAAGTGCACATGGAACTTTTTCCAGAATAGACCACATACTAGGCCACAAAAAGAACCTCAGTAAATTCAAAAATATTGAAATCCTACCAACCAACTTCTCAGACCACAAAGGTTTAAAACTAGAAATAAATTTCAGAAAGAAATCAAAAAGACTCACAAATACATGGAGACTTAACAACATTCTCCTAATTAATCAATGGGTTAACGACCAAATCAAAACAGAAATCAAAGAATATATGGAGACAAATGACAACAACAACACAAAGTAACAACTTCTGTGGGACAAAGCAAAGGCAGTTCTAAGAGGAAAGTGTATTGCAATCCAGGCTTATTTAAAGAAGGAAGAACATTCCCAAATGAACAGCCTAAAGACACAATTACTGAAATTGGAAAAGAAGAACAAATGAGGCCCAAAGTCACCAGAAGGAGGGACATAATAAAGATCAGAGAAGAAATAAATAAAATTGAGAAGAATAAAACAATAGAAAAAATCAATGAAACCAAGACCTGGTTCTTTGAAAAAAATTAACAAAATAGATAGACCCCTAACCAGACTCATTAAGAGAAAAATAGAATCTACACACATAAACAGAAACAGAAATGAGAAAGGAAAAATAACGACAGACCCCACAGAAATACAAAGAATTGTAAGAGAATATTATGAGAATCTATATGCTAACAACCTGGAAAACCTAGAAGAAATGGACAACTTCTTAGGAAAATACAACCTTCCAAGACTGACCAAGCAAGAAACAGAAAAACTAAACAGACCAATCACCAGCAACGAAATTGAAGCGGTAATCAAAAAACTACCCAAGAACAAAACCCCCGGACCTGATGGATTCACCTCTGAATTCTACCAGACATATAGAGAAGAAATCACACCCATTCTCCTTAAAGTTTTCCAAACAACAGAAGAGGAGGGAATATTTCCAAACTCATTCTATGAAGCCAGCATCACTCTAATACCAAAATCTGGCAAAGACTTCACCAAAAAAGAAAATTACAGACCAATATCCCTGATGAACGTAGATGCAAAAATACTCAACAAAATATTACCAAACCGAATTCAAAAATACATCAAGAGGATCATACACCATGATCAAGTGAGATTCATCCCAGGGATGCAAGGATGGTACAACATTCGAAAATCCATCAACATCATCCACCACATCAACAAAAAGAAGAACAAAAACCACATGATCATCTCCATAGATGCTGAAAAAGCATTTGACAAAATTCAGCATCCATTCATGATTAAAACTCTCTACAGAATGGGTATAGATGGCAAGTACCTCTACATCATAAAGGCCATATATGACAAACCCACAGCTAACATCATACTTAATAGTGAGAAGCTGAAAGATCATCTAAGATCGGGAATAAGACAGGGGTGCCCACTCTCTCCACTGTTATTCAACATAGTACCGGATGTCCTAGTCACGGCAATCAGACAAAACAAAAAAAATACAAGTTATCCAGATTGGTAAAGAAGAAGTCAAATTGTCACTATTTGCAGATGACATGATACTGTACATAAAAAACCCTAAAGACTCCACTCCAAAACTACTAGAACTAATTTCTGAATTCAGCAAAGTTACACGATACAAAATTAACACACAGAAATCTGTTGCTTTCCTATACACTAACAATGAACTAACAGAAAGAGAAATCAGAAAAACAATTCCATTCACAATTGCATCAAAAAGAATAAAATACCTAGGAATAAACCTAATGAAGGAAGTGAAAGACCTGTACTCTGAAAACTACAAGACACTCCTAAGAGAAATTAAAGAATACACTAAGAAATGGAAATGCATCCTATGATCTTGGCTAGGAAGAATAAATATTGTCAAAATGGCTATACTACCTAAAGCAATCTACAGATTCAATGCAATCCCTATCAAACTACCTACAGCTTTCTTCAGTGAACTGGAAAAAATAACTCTAAAATTCATATGGAACCACAAAAGACCCCGAATAGCCAAAGCAATCCTGAGAAGGAGGAATCAAACAGGGGGAATTACGCTCCCCGACTTTAAGCTTTACTACAAAGCCACAGTAACCAAGACAATTTGGTATTGGCACAAAAACAGACCCACAGACCAGTGGAACAGAATAGAAAATCCAAACATGAACCCAAACATATGCAGTCAATTAATATTTGATAAAGGAGCCTTGGATATACAATGGGGAGATGACAGCCTCTTCAGCAGCTGGTGTTGGAAAACCTGGACAGCTACATGTAAGAGAACAAAACTGGACTACTGTCTAACCCCATACACAAAGGTAAACACAAGGTGGATCAAAGACCTGAATGTAAGTCATGAAACCAGAAAACTCTTAGAAAAAAACATAAGCAAAATCTCTTGGACACAAACATGAGCAACTTCTTCATGAACATATCTCTCCAGGGAAGGGAAACAAAAGCAAAAATGAACAAGTGGGACTATATCAAGCTGAAAAGCTTCTATACAGCAAAGGACACCATCAGTAGAACAAAAAGACACCCTACAGTATGGGAGAATATATTCATAAATGACATATCCGATAAGGGGTTGGCATCCAAAATATATAAAGAACTCACGCACCTTAACAAACAAAAAGCAAATAACCCAATTAAGAAATGGGCAGAAGACATGAATAGACACTTCTCTAAAGAAGAAACTCAGATGGCCAACAGACACATGAAAAGATGCTCCACATTGCTAATCATCAGAGAAATGCAGTTTAAAACCACAATGAGATATCACCTCACACCAGTGAGGATGGCCAACATCCAAAACACAAACAACAACAAATGTTGGCGAGGATGTGGAGAAAAGGGAACCCTCCTACACTGCTGGTGGGAATGCAAATTAGTTCAACCATTGTGGAAAGCAGTATGGAGGTTCCTCAAAAAACTCAAAATAGAAATACCATTTGACCCAGGAATTCCACTCCTAGGAATTTACCCTAAGAATGCAGCACCCCAGTTTGAAAAAGACATTTGCACCCCTATGTTTATTGCAGCACTATTTACAATAGCCAGGAAATGGAAGCAACCTAAGTGTCCATCAGTAGGTGAATGGATAAAGAAGAGGTGGTACATATACACAATGGAATATTATTCAGCCATAAGAAGAAAACAAATCCTACCATTTGCAACAACATGGATGGAGCTAGAGGGTATTATGCTCAGTGAAATAAGCCAACCTGAAAAAGACAAGTATCAAATGATTTCACTCATATGTGGAGTATAAGAACAACGAAAAAAAAACTGAAGGAAAAAAACAGCAGCAGACTCACAGAACCCAAGAACGGACTAATAGTTACCAAAGGGAAAGAGACTGGGGAAGATGGGTGGGAAGGGAGGGATAAGAGGGTAAAAGGGGCATTACGATTAGCAGAAGCAATGTTGGGGGGGCACGGGGAGGGCTGTACAACTCTGAGAAGACAAGTGGTGATTCTATAGCATCTCACTACGCTGATGGACCGTGACTGTAATGGCGTTGGTGGGGGGGACCTGATGAAGGGGGTAGTTTAATCACCATAATATTGCACATGTAATTGTAGATTAATGATACAAAAATAAATTATTTAAAAAAAATTAAATAGTTCCCGAATGTACTCCTCTACCCGTGAAGTTCCTTCCCACTAGTACTGGATCTAATTATTTAGTTGGTTAAATGTTTTAGACCCATTTACACAAGTATAATGAATCACCAGTATTCATTCATTCATTCAACAATTAATTTCCTGAGCACCTACTATCTATCTCTTGGGTACAGAAAATACACCAGAGACCAAGGTAGATGCTACCCAAGCTTTATGGGTCTCACAGCAGATAATAACCACAGGAGTATTTAATGTCTATCATTGAGAATTTGAAATGAAATTAGTATCTCACTACAATATTTATATTTTCTATCAGTATAGAAAAAACTATTCTATTAAAAAAAACATGACTTTTCAACTTGACCATCACATGGTATCATTTGTTCTCTCTCTAACAGATACCATCTACTCTGCTAGCAGCAAAAACTTTTCAGCCCCTCTTCTTTCCCCTTTTCCTCATGTCCAGTAGGAGTTGGGGGAGTGGTGACCTCATGGTTCATTCATCATTTTGCCACATTACATAATAAATTCATGAAAACTAACAGTGGAAAAAAACTGAACAGTGGGAAAAGGCCTATTATTTATCCCCCATCTTCCAGTATCCCAGTGCGTCCCCAGGAGGGTCAGTTGTGGAATGAGCAGACCCATGCGGAGTGGGGAGGAGAGCGAATCACTGACTGGATGGAGTGTCTGATGATAACGATCTCTGTTTATTCTACCAAGAGACATTTATACTGTATAAATAGACGTCTCACTTTTAACCTTAATGCAAAATGTGTTAGCAGTTAGCAATTGTTTGTTATAGCAGTGAACCGACATCTGTTAGCAATGAGCTTCTGGCCTCCCATCCCCTATGAGTAATTCTGAGGAAAGGAAGCCGGAATAGCAGAGCAGCAGTCACCCCTAAACAGCACTGAGACTGTGTTTTTGGGCAGAACAACCTGTAGGCAAAGCTACAAGGTGAGCAGAGCTGTTTGCCCATTGACCCCCATCTGTTTTACAAACACATCTTCATAGTCGCTGTGACGTGTGAAGCATTATGCTTAAAGATAAACAAGATGCACTTCCTGCCCAAAGAAATGGATGAATTTTAGCTTCCCTCTCCTGACTTATTTTTTACCTTTACAAATCCCACATGTCCAAGGTCTTGGCACTCCTTGCTCTTTGCTCTTTTTTGCACTCATCAAAAACTCTTCTTAACTAGTGGCAAGTTGGGAAGAAACTGGCAATGAATTCATAGGAGGTGTAAAAGACCGTAATGGCTTAACACAAAATATTTTATGTGCTAATTTCTCAGAGGTGTTTGCATTCTCAGAGAAAGGAATCCCTTAACATGAAGCAATGAAATTAATGGTAGAACTCTAGGCATTGGTGAAGCAATAGCAGAGACTTTCCCCAAGCGTATGTAATTCCCCAAGGCCCATTACTCATGGATAAATTCAGGCCTGACTTTGAGACTGAATGCTAAGTTCACTTTCAGATATGAGCTCTAGCAAACTAATTTTGTGTGTGTTTTGTATAATTACATTTTTTTGTTATGATTAAACCAAAAATTTTCAGATACTGGGGCACAGTTTTCCTGTACTCTATAATATTAAAAAAGCTTTCATGGCTTTTAGAAGTTTACTATGCACTTATTCTTTCCACAGATGCTTGTTGAGTGCCTATAAAATGCCAATTTAAGCAAAAATAAAAATTCCTATTGTCATTAATAGTACAAATCATAAAATAGATAAGCATAAATTTGACAAGATATGTGATGGACATATTTGAAGAAAACTATAACTCAACTGAGGAGCACAAAAGACTTGGGACATATTCAATATTATAATTGTTAGCTCACGTTGACAATATGAAGTTTAACACATGGGAAGTTTAACACAATCCCACCATTTGGGATTTGACAAAATGATTCTAAATTTCACCAGTAAGAATAAGCACACAAAAATGACTGCTAACATTCAAAGAAAGAAAAGTATGAGGAGAGATTGCCTTACCAGGCATATATCTGCAGTATTTAAAACCATGGTTCCTGGTCGAGAATGGACAAATCAGAGAAATAAAGCAACATATAGACAGATGCCAATATTTGCATGAAATTAACATGACAAACAGTGGAGGAGAATGCAAGACAACAACAAAAGGAAGCAAAACAAACAAAATTCTAAAAGGCCAAAAGCAAATTTGGAAAAATATTTCCTATGTACATCACAGACAGTCACTTACTTTATATGTAAGCAGTTACCTAAGAAAAATAGGAAAATTCCAAGGAAAGTAAACAAAGGACCAGAATAGGATAGTTCACAAAATAAGAAAAACAAATACACAACAAGCATGAGAAACATGTTCAATCTTACTTGTAATCAAAAGCTGTTGACTAAAACAATGAGATACTATTTTTGGCTACTGGATGAAAAAATATTAAAATTGATAATACCCAGGACTGATGAGAGAGGGCAGAAAATATAGGCAAGCCTATCCCATCTACACTGTTTTAATACCAGAAGTGGGAAACAGTCTCAAAGCCCCTAAAAGACAGTTGATTAAATGCTATAATATAGGCATACAACGAAATAGTGCAGAAGAACCAAAAACAATGACATAAATAATTGATATAAAAATTGCTCATTATGTATACGTTTATTAATTTCTGGAGCAATATATGCCTTTTTAGAATAGATAATGCAGCTATAAAGTAAAATAATGAAGTTTCCTCTACTTACCCCCCTTCTATCCCATTCCCTGCAGTCAAAAGTTTGTTTTGCACCCTGCCAGTTCATCTCCCACCACAAATAAAATCATACTGCTGTGTATCTAGATACAAACACACAGAAGTTTCAAACAAACTATGGGTCATTCTATGAACATATCTAATACTTGGCAACTTCCTTTTCTCATTCTACAACACATAAGGAATATCTATGATATATTAAGCAAAAAATGAGGTTATAAAACAATATGTTTGGAGTGATCCTGCTTTTACAAAGTGTGTGTTTGTATTCGTATGTGTTTGTAACAACAAAGCAAAATCTAGACATAGATTTCTTGGTGGAGTGAGTACAGATGATTTTTATGCTTTTTCCACTGTTGGACTTTTTTAAATAATGAGTTTGTATTACCTTTTTTTAATACTTTTATAACCAGATATAATTAAATTATATATATATATAAAAAATAATTAAAATAATTTTATAATCTGCTTTGCAAAGAAAAAAAACAGTATTACTGGAAAATATGAGACAGCATTTGGTGAGGTCTTACTGCTAATGGTGGATTATTGCTCTGATGACCTCCGGTCCTCCCATAGTCTGCAAATTAATATTACTATTCTATATCTTTATAAGTCAAAATATGAGCTATAATATTATTATGTAATTATTGTATAATGTATAACTGTGTATATAGTGTAATATACATAACTATATATATTTAAAGTGAATTGTAACTACATTTAGAATTCCCCTTTCTAGATGACACAGAACTTAACTTTTTGTGGTTTCATTGACTTGGATAGTTATTTCTAATATATTCAGCCATAACGGGACGACGTGAAGGTGCCACAGGGGACGGAATTAAAAACCACAATCATTTTGTTGCCATTTTTGTTGTTGCGGTAGGTGATGACGTTGATTTCCTTTCTGCATCCAGAGGAGTGAGCTCTAAGTGACCTTGCAGGGCGAGCTGACGGAGCCCGCGCGTGCACGCCTTCCACCGGCCTCCGTTCTGCGGCGCTGCCTGGCTGTGGGGAAGGGCCTGCCTGGCACGTAGTGCCGGTCCTGGCTGCACTGGGCCGTTTGCCCAGGCCCTTCCGCGCCCTTTCTTCCACCATGCTAGCCTTCGACTCTCACCCTCATTTTCCTTCCAAAATGTTTTCAGAAATGTAGTCGTAGAGGGTCTTTGGCCCAGGGTATTTCTATCCAAATAGGAAGCAAACTTTAGCGCAGAACACGGAGTGGAATGACCAAGTCTGAGACGGCCTCCGGATCTCACCTTCTCCCACCTGACCGGGGGGCTGCAAGAGAACACACCCCGGTCTCTACATAGAGCTGTGGATTTGCAGCAGGAGCAAACGATTTTACCCCATAAATTCCTGGCGCTGTGGGTGCGGGTGCGCCTGTGCACCCTCGCGGGGCTGGCTGCCGGCTGTAGTAGTCTTTGGTCTTGCTTTTTGAACGTCCATTTCTTTTTCTTCCTTCAATTACTTCCTTTTGTCCTTACTTCTTAATTGGCCATATATTTTAAAAAATTGTGTTCCTTACTGACTTTATCAAACGCTTATATTTTCTATATATTTTATGTTAAGAGTAAAACTCAGTTGTCCCTTGTTTAGAGGTTTGGGATCGATCATACTTTAAATTTCTTTGTAGCACTTATGCTACCTGTCATGATATTGTGCATTTATTGGTTTCTCTCTCCGCATACGATGCTAACTCCCTGAGGGCTGGGGACTCAGCCTTGTTCTCCACCCCATCCCAATCAGGTCCACTCTCCAGCCACCCCAGAGGCCCTTCATGGACCCTGTCCCAATCCCAAACCTTTCCCTTTCACTTAAAAGTAACCATGTCTTTTGACTTTTATAGTCATCATGTCCTTGATTTCTTTTTAGTTGTATCACCCAAGCTGTATCTCTAAACCCTATAGTTTAACTTGCTTTTCTAAAAAGCATACCTATTTAAGTCTTTCCAATTCTCCAAGGACCCTCCGCTGTTGGTCCCTCCCTGCTTCTGACCCGCAGTTAAGGGAGGAGACATGATGAGTTACAAAGACCTGAAAAGGCCAGCCAGGGGACTCAAGGTGTAACAGTGCAAGACTGGTGCTGAGAGGGCACCCTTCGTATTTATTGAGCAAATACAAGTTGACAACAATAGAATTCTGTGTGGGGGACTTAATAGACAACCACTAACTCTAAACTTAATCCTCAGCAGCCTCCAGTCTCCTGGGGTGCGATGGCACGACGTCTTACATGGTATTGAAACAATAGCAGGGCACTTAGGTCCCAGAAACTGTTTTGGTCTTGTTTGTTCTGGTCTTGACCACTTATCAGGAATTACAGGAAAAATAATCAAGTCATATATGATTATACATTTGATTTCTATACTTGATTTCTATATTAATCCCACATTACCCCCTTATTTTTTTATAAAATGTTTAAGTAGTAGGTAGACATAATAAAGATTACAGTTTCTAATAGAAAGCTTTTTAACACACTTTACCTTTTCATAAAAGACAACCTATTTTTTAAATCTTGTGATGTAAAATAAAGATGGAAAGTAGAGTTTAGTGCAGTAGGAAGGCAAGTGTAGGCAGTCAGGTCCGTGCCTATAGACTGGGTGTTGATCCGAGCTAGACAAGGGCGACAAAACAGCCATGGGTGTAGAAGATTTCTCTCAAAACTGGGGGGCTGAGGTTCTAAGCCTCACCTCTCCTGACCCCCAACTTCTCACCTTATGACCCCCTACGACTGTACCTGTCTTAGGTTGTTCCTCCCTTGAGGAATATTACCCGTCTCTAGCTAACCAGCCATCTTCCGGGGCCGTACAGGGAGATATACAGTTGTTAAGTGAGAGAGAAGCAATATTCTTTAAAAAGGTTAGCTTTTTACTTCTTTGCAGATTTATGCCCCGTGGCTCCTGTGCCCAGCGGTCTTGAGGTATCTTTCCCAGCTGGAAAGATTATGATACATGGTAATTTTAAGTATGAGGCACGAATTCTAGTAAAGGGCTGTATTTAGGAAGGAAAAAAAAAAGCTATAGAAGTAGCAAAGGAAGAAAATATGAGAAGATTGATTATTTCTTTGATACAACTTCTTGTACGCTAACGTAAGCATGTATAGGCTTTAACAAACTACTAATTAAATTACGTACACACATTAACAGAACAGGAATATAGATACATAACAAAAGCAGACCTACAATATCCAATGAAACCAAGAAAAACAGTTAGGTAACCCAGGCATTTTTGAAAACTTATTAACAATATGATGAATATTGTCTAACTGATTTTGAATAGTTTGAGAAAAATCAGACAAATTAAAACAACACATTTCTGGAAACTGTTCACATCCCATATGTTCCTTTAACAGCAGACAGTCTATAGTAGCGCGATTCTGAAGCACCACAACTCGCACTTCTAGCTCTTGACTGAGCTCAGATAACACGGAAGCAGTCAAATTCGTTGTTTTACTACATGCACAGGCCAGCTTAGATATCTCTTTTTGCATTCCCCCGACAAGTCCAGGAACCGGCAGGAGGAATGCAGCTGCAACTGCAACAGAGGCGGGATCGAAAAGCTTCAAGCTGATGGCACAATCAGACGGCAGAGCTCGGAGAAGTCTTTCACGACTATTTCCGGGAAAATCTATGAGCAGGAAGGATGCAACCCACGCCACATATACTTTGATAAAGTGAAGAGAGGGCTTAGGGTGTGGACTTGTACCACCTGCCCTGCCCCTAAGGTGGGCTGGGTTGTTGTCTGTTGCTAGGGCTGTTTACAGTGAAGTCACGGTTTATGCTGAGATACTCTTCTTTATTTGCGGAACACTCAAACATTCCAGGCCAAGTTGCTCCTGGCCTTTTGAGCTTTAACTGATCTCACTGAAGAATGACTCTAGAGCTTAATGTTTAGCACAGAGTTTTGGTAGGGGGTTTCCTTGCATGTAGTTACATTGCTCTGACTGCAAATATCCTGCCTTGCTTTTCCCACCTGATTCTGTCTAAGCTCAAGGTGCCTGTCTCATTCCCCCCTCTACAGATAGAGACCCTAGCTGCTGCTAGCGAAACAGGTCAATGACCGCTCTGGCTGCTTCATGCTGAGAGGGGGCACATAAAGGGTGCAGTTAGGTCTTCATCAGTGGTCAGTTGAGAGGGCTTCAGAAGATTGGCGCTTCTATTCGGGGTTCCATTTCTATTACTATTTGCAGTTTTATGACTTCTAGGCAAGATAGAACAAATCATGTTATTAGGTTAAGTGGCAACATCTGGAGTTGGATTTTCCTTTTTGGAGCAACTTGACAAGATTAAGAATTCATGGCTGAATATGAGGACTAGAAAGAGTAAATTTTAATTGAAATGATGGGAGAAAACTAAAACATCCGGAGAATCATAGCCAGATATTTTGGGGAAACTAGAATTCTGGATCTAGTCTACGTCTCAATGACTAGTATTAGGATTTAGTATAGATAAGGCTGCATTATTGAAACAATACTTTTCTCTAAAATCACTCTCACTTTTATTAGAAGTAACTAGATTAAGAAAATAATTAACACTTGGCTTGATTATTTGCATAAGTGCAGCAAGAAGAGCAGTGATTACATAGGCTCTTTTAAATGTGCTTTGCTGGAACTTTTTATAAGGAACTTCAGATTGGACTTTTAAAGGCCTCTCAAGGCCAGAAAGCCAAGCCAGATCTCCATCAGGTTTTGCCTTCAGTACCTGTAGATTTGGGTGAATTCCTCTCTTCTTGAGGTCCCCAAGACATTCTGAGGTCCCTGCACCTGCCAGGAAGTGACCTTCCTTACTCACCTGGTAAGGCTGCTGGGAACCCTGTAAGCAAGGCACCAGACCTGTTCCTCCAAGGGGCTCTGTTGGCTCTGTAAAGTCAACCTTAGTTCTTTAAAACTGTCTGTTCATATCTGAGTTTATGCACGTGTCTCTCAGGTAAGACATTCCAGTCAAAGCCTTGGTAATATAACCTGTGTTTTTAATTGGTCCCCTTAGAAGGAAAGCAGATTCCTATTGAACTTATGCAAATAAACATACTGCCATGAAATATGAAAATAGACCCAGAGGTTTTAAATTATGGAGGGATTAGGTAAAGAGAAAGATAAATGCTTCAGTTCTGCTTATAAAGATATTGTCATTTACTAAACTGTTGTGAGCTTAAGAGAAAAAGCTTAAAACACTTTATCAGCAAAAAGTGAAACAGCAAAAATTTGAAACAAAAAGCCACAAAATATTTTCCTTAGTTCACTTAATCCTATGCAACCAATACTTATTCTACTGAAACCTAGTTCTTTACTAGTTTAGGAGTAATATAACAGTGACTATAAATGACAAAAGACTTCCAAATGACAATGGTTAAATATCTGATGAGAGCTTACTGTAAAACAGTTGACATGAGAAAATTTGGATATTTTTGTAACACAAAACATTTAGTAACAAAGTTTAGCATCATTCCCTTTGACAGGGCTTTCCAGGTAAATATGTCAGATAAATAAGCCAAATTAGCCAAATATTTTCCCTGATGAGGAGAAGAATTCCTCTGACATGTTCCAAGAGCCCTCTGAAAAATATCAGGATTTAGTGAACTAGAGGTAAAAAGCACATATTTAAATTTGATTTTGGAAAGTTGTCAGAAGAAAGTTTCTTTGGCACTTGCTTAAATAAGATAATAGGTTGCCATGAAGCAATACTTATCTATTTAACTAGAATGACAACAAAATACTTCAAAGGCAGATTCAGAAGTTTACACAGTTGTTAGCAAAGTTTAACTTTTAGTCCTTTAATATTAAAATCTAATTTTCTTAAATACTCAGATAATTCACTGAGACTTTAAGCATGAGAAACTACTTTGATAAAACAATTTAAAAACTTTTTGCAATTTTTCAACATTAAGAGCAAACTAACAGTTTAAGAAAACTTTGTCCTTTTATCTGAAAACAAAATTCTAATTTGCTGTGTACCTGATATTGAGACTCATTTGCTTTAATTTTAAATAGCATGACCATATTAATTCTTCCACAAAGTTTCTATGATTTTTTTTACACTTAGAGTTCTTCCCCTTTAAATAAATAGCTGTACTTCAGAACAGTTACCTTTTTTCACCCTCAACAAAACAAATTTCCATTCCTTATACTTTCTCTTATTAAAACACACATCTTTTCTAGCAAACAGAAATGTTTTCTTTATTACTTTAAATAGTTTTATTTAGAACTTAAAACCATGAGGAACTTTAATTTTCAGTGAACACTGAGAAGTGGGCTTGTAAACTGTTATACTAGCATTCTTTAGATTGACAAATTTATTAACACATTTTATAATTTCTGTAACTATGAGCTTTACAGCACAATCTCTCACTGAGCACAAAGTATGTCTACTCTACAAAGATTCTCAGGCTGTTTGTAGGTATACACATTGTAACACACTGTAATACATTAACACACTATTATTAAGATGTTTACTTGCTACAGTTATTTAGTTTACTTATTCCTAACAACTATGATCACAAAACTTTTACCAAACAATAGACAAAGTCAAGCCTCTCTTTAAGCATTTTTTTCTTGAAAATTTTAACAGATAACATCAACTTCAATGAATTTAGGTAAATGTAGGCAGCTGATAACCAAAAGGACATGTTCATTTCAGTTTAACTTAAATTAGTATTAATGCTTAATACCTTTTATTAGAATTTTCTGGAAGTTTTAGAATGCCCAATTTCTACAAGCACTTGTCTTTAAATCAATTTTTATTAATACCATCTGGAGGTAGAAAATATTTTTCATTTACACAGTTAGACACACAAACATACTGATTGAGACATAATGACTACAGTTAGCAACACTTTTCATAAAAGAACACATACACAGACAGATAAACTGATACAAAGATTTGAGTTACTAATATTCAATTGCCTTCTTTCTTTTTAACTGACTTGATTAAAAGTATCTCAATTTTCAAGAATACACTGTAAGGGTGAGAGTTTACATAACTGGGTTAAGGTTTAGATGGCCCCAGACTAAAAAGGCCAATGAAGGCTCTGTACTGATAGGGACTGTGTGTGTCAAGGGGGCTGGAAATGAAATGCAAGTACAATTCTAGCACCAGTTATTTAAAGCCAGGCTGTACTGCAGAATATAAATTTCTTCCATTTCAGGGAGTCTAGTTTAAAAACCTTCCAATTTTTGAAGATAATGATGAACCAATAAGTAGAATAGATTTCCACCAAAATAATTTAGAAGACTAGTTCCATATTTTAGCCTATGGGATTTTTGAGTATTTCCTTTCCTTGCATTAAAATAAATTTAGCTGCATAACTTTATAATATTGTATACTTCTCTCAGGGGCCAAGCCTTTCCAATCGGAGACTTAAGACTGGTAGCCAACACTAATCATCTTTTAAGTGGCTAACGGGTGGTCAGACACATTTTATGAAATAAAGAGCACAGCATTTAGTCAGGAATAAGAGCAATGTCTTACCTTGCAGTGGCGGGCACCAGGTTCCGTGACACTGATGAAGTTAGGAGAGAGTAGGAGCGCCCCCTGCCTCACTCAGAGGCCAGGGCGGCCTGGAGAAGCAGGCTGGAGGTCAGAGACAGAGAGACAGAGAAAGAGAGACGCTCCTCATGGATACCCAGTCGGGCTGTCGGGGTCTGATTCCAGACACGCGGGCCTTTGAGAAGCCGCTGAAGTGTAGCCTCAGCCTGGACTCTCACAGTTGCCCACGGCTTTCCTCAGTCCCTCGCATCCAAGGGGATGCCTCTGAAAGGGAATCCTGGCCTCCACTCAGGTGACATTCCCAGCTCCCAGGGGAGACAGGGGATCCACTGAGGGAGACGCAGGGGAACCTGCCGCTTGAGACTTGAGATCGGCAGCCGGGCTGGTCCCATTTCAGTGGCTGACAAGCGCCCGATTTGTGTGCCATAGACAGCCTCCTTCTATAAGGACAGTAAGAGAAAAGGCAGGAGGCTTGGATGCCCAATACTCACCTCTGAGGTTATCCCGGACGAGCCCCCAAAGATGATGCCGGGGTTCTTGTTTGTGGAGTTGAAGAATGAACTTAGCAAACAGTCAATGTAGGAGAGTTAAGGGGAGGCTTTTATTTAGAGATAAAGTAAAAGGACAGACATAACCCCTGGCTCATGCCAGAAGGGGACAAGAGAGCCCTGTGCATATAATTTTAACGTATTGTAGGGTTATTTAACATTCCTTGAGGAAGTACTTTCTATTGGAATCTTCCTGAAGGAGCTTGTAAGTTTAAGGAGGGCACAGTAAAAGCGAAAAATTCCCTATCTGCCACAGCTAAAGGAATTGTAAAAAAACAATCTTTAAGATCAATGACACCCATATCCCAGTCTTTCAGAATCACAGCTGGAGAAGGAAGGCTTTGTTCCATAGGTTTAAGGGCTGCATTAATTTGTCTTAAGTCATGTAAGAGACTCCATTTTCCAGACTCTGTTTTATAATGAATACAGGGGAATTCCACGGGCTTGTGGAAAGTTCTAATCTATCTAGCTGACGCTGCTCTTGAGCTAATGTGTGTGAGGCTGCCAGCTTTTCTTTATTGAGGGGCCATTGATCCACCCAAACAGGCACAGGGATAATGTTTCCCTGTCTGTGAGCCTTTTTGAACTCTCTTAATACCTTACTCCAATCAGCTTGTCTGAGGGTTCCTTGTGGGGGCAACCAGTAACAATGTTTTTTAATATATTTGTGAAGTTGAACAAAGCCTTTTTTAGAAGTTTTCACTCCTGAGGTTCTTAGGGGGGCCTGGAGTAATTTTAAATGATTCTCCAGTTTAGCTGCTTTAGTTCCATGTTGGCCCATTATAGTGTCCCTGACGTCTCGACCCTATCCCTACGTACGCTTTCCCGGGAGTCTTACCGGATCCATGATCTTCGGAGCTTCCCTGCTCTGAGTTTCAGTGTCCCTGTTCGGGCTCCACTTGTCAGTGCCTCCCTGCTTCTGACCAGCAGATAAGGGAGGAGACACAATGAGTTACAAAGACCTGAAAAGGCCAGCCAGGGGACTCAAGGCGTAACAGCTCAAGACTGGTGCTGAGAGGGCACCTTTCCTATTTATTGAGCAAATACAAGTTGACAACAATAGAATTCTGTGTGGGGGACTTAATAGACAACCACTAACTAACTCTAAACTTAATCCTCGGCAGCCTCCAGTCTCCTGGGGTGCGACGTCTTACATGGTATTGAAACAATAGCAGGGCACTTAGGTCCCAGAAACTGTTTTGGTCTTGTTTGTTCTGGTCTTGATCGCTTATCAGGAATTACAGGAAAAATAATCAAGTCATATATGATTATACATTTGATTTCTATACTTGATTTCTATATTAATCCCACACTTCGCTTCTCCTCTTACCTCACTTTTTTCTTTACATTTCCATTCTGGAGGAAACTAGGCTGTTTGATTTGACTTGTAGAGTTGCCCACATCTGGATTTTGCTGACTGCATTCCCATGTAATTTACCCTATTCTTCTGTCTTCTGTGTTTTCTATAAGTTGGTAATAGGATTATGGTACAATTTGGGGTCTGACTCTTTGTAGGTGGCATGTAGAAGACATGAAATAGCTGATTGTCTCTCTCTGTGATGTTGGCAGCTATTAATCCATTAATTTGTTATGAGGTACAAAATGGTGGTACTCAGATTTAATCATTACTTCTTTATTTCATTGATGAAATACTTCCATAATAACAAATCTCTCAACTTCTGTGTCCTTATGTAGTATAGGAAAGACAGCATAAAAGCTTGATGAAAATACATTTTTAGATAGATAAAATATGCAAAACAAATATACAAAAATAAGAGAACTTATTAACCATAGACCTACATTGAGAGATCTATGAAAAGATGCAATTCAATAGGAGGAACAGCAGACCTAGGGAGAAGAAGTAGATGAAAGAAAAAATTGTGAGCACAGATATTGAAAAATTAAGTAGGCAAATATAATTATTATAAAGGAGAACTTATTAGCACACATAATATAGGTAGGTCACGGCGAAGGCAGTACAGCACAGAGAAGACAAGTAGTGACTCTACAGCATCTTACTATGCTGATGGACAGTGACTGTAATGGGGTATGTGGGGGGGACTTGATGGTGTGGGGAGTCTAGTAACCATAATGTTGCGCACATAATTGTAGATTAATGATACCAAAATAAAATAAATAAATAAAAACTAATTAATTAATTAATTAAATTAATAAGCTTGGTTGAATTAATATATAACAAAGGAATCAGTGTTTCCCACCTGTTGGACAGCAAGATATTGATCCCCAAAAGCCATACAGTGGTGAGGGCAGGGTCTAGGTTACTGAAGTCTATGTGACAGACTAAATTAACACTAATTCAGGGGAAGTTGTGGGGCAGGTGGGCATTTTCACATAATGCTGGTGGGAATCAAAATTGTTACAACCATTTTGGAGAGCTATTGGCATTATCAAAGCTGATGATACACATAGCCAGCAATTCTACCTGAAGACATATACCATAAAGAAACTCTTGTGAGGGTACAGAGTAGATATGAACAGAACATACCTTGCAGCATTTTTTTGAACCCAGGAAAAACTGGAAGTAACTTAAATGTGCATCAGCAGGAAAATGGGTTTACTAAAGTGAAATTCTAGGGAGCTAAATGTTCTAGAGTTACCATATCAACATGAGATAAATTACAAGTACATATTGTGAAGAGAAAAAAGAGGTTGCAGAATGAGAATGATAACATCTAAAACTTAAAACATGCATCCACACAGTAGTATATATTATTTATGGATACAAACTAATATGGTAAAAATATGAAAAAAACGCATGGGAATGATATACAACAGCATTTATAGAATGATTGTCCAAGCAAGGGAGAAAAAGCCTTCCAATGCTTTAAAATGGGTATACATATAGAGTGGTTACTTACAGAGCGAGTATCAGGTCCTATAAATATGTTTAAAGGATATGGGTAGACTTAATTAAATCTACATAAGTCTAAGAAAATAGTCTACCGTTACCAGAATGGCCCATGTTGGATGTCTCCTCTTGGTTCTCAGACTTGCCGCAGTTACATCAACGAGGCAGTAGTCTCTGCTCCTTGGGAGACCCGGCAATGCGAACCGCATGCTGGCTTTCGCTGAGTTGTCCTTTGTTTCATTTGTGGTTTACAAATACACTCATATTAAGTCAGGTTTGCATAATTTAGGTAGAATTAATCAACAGTTTCTCCTTTGTTGTTTTATCTGCAAGGTTCTGTAGGAAATTCAAAATAAATATATTTTCCCTACATTCAAAGAACTTAAAAATGAATTCTACAAATAAGACAGAGGACAATATAAAACGAAATGTGGGTTAACTTGTATGCCATGTGTTATAATATAAATAACGATTTGGAAAAGTTGGAGATGAGGCTATGGTAGCAGTTAGTGAAGCTTCATGAAGTAAATGAAATCTGAGCTGGACTTTTAAATGAGAAGAATTTACTCTGATTCAGAGACAGGATTTAAAAGCACAACTTTTCTTGGGCTGTGCTCTCGTTCCACATCTGAGTAAGATTTGTTTCCATCAGTCATTGGCGCTGGATTCGAAAGCCGCTCGGCTCGTAGGGCACTGGCCCAGTGGGGAAGCTGTGATTGGATGACTGGGTGCTCGGCAATTTCCCCGCCCTGATTCTTCACTAGGTTGAACCTGAAATGAGAGTAAGGATCACGCCATCCCTCCTTCTGTCCTCCTCCAAGTCTGGTGTGCCGTATGGCAAGGAGCGGAACCCCATTCAGACCCGCAAAAGTAAAAACAAGAGCATATTGAACAGATAATGAGGTTTAATAGGCACGAACAGTCAGGATTCAAAGGGCTTGTGAATTGGAAAGTCAGGCTTGAAATCTACTGTTTCTCCCATCTCTTTCTTCCTTTCATTTTTCTGTCTGTGCCTTTTGTCTTTGTTGTCTGGCTTCCTCTGTTCACTTATCTTGCACATAGCTCAAGATGGCAGCGTAAACTTTACACGCACATTCCCTTAGCTTTTGCAAATCCATTTATATTGTAGATACACAGCGCATAAAAAGAAAGGTATAAAGGCTTTTGAGAAAAAAAACCACAGAAGTAATCCAAATATCCATCCATAAGAGACTGCTTAAATATATTATGGTGGACCCTTTCGGGGATACGTGTGGTGGATATTACTAGTGCTCGCCGATGTTTCTCCATCCCTTCTCCTGCCAAGCATGTGGGAGGAATTCACTTTCCTGCCCCTTTGAGAGCGGGCATGCTGGTGTGATTTGCTTTGACCTCTGAAATTTGAGAAGCATTTTAAGAGTCCATGTGGGATTCTACATGCTCTCTTCTGGTGCAGCAACTGCAGAAACCCACAATGGAGGGAGAGGCCTGAGTCGGAAGCAGCCAGAACACTGAGCCTTTCCAGGGACAACAGAGAGCTCCATATGCACAAGAAATAAACTTCTGCTGTGTAGGCCGCTGAGGTTCTGGTGCTGTTGGTTATCACAGCATGACTTACACCACCCGACTGATACATGCTGTGTGGTCAAGAAAACGAATGAGATGATAGGAATGTACTGAAATGCAAAATGTCTGAGATATGTTAAGTGAAAAAGACAAAGGACCTGTATTTATATAGAATTATTCCAGTTGTGATTTTCTAAGAATGTTATCTTTTGAGAAAGAAGGACCGAGGAACTTTCCCAGACAAAAGGAAGCTAAAGAGGCAGGACAACTAAATGCAATGGTTTGGATTCTGAACCAGAAAAAAAAATCTTTTTCTTTGCTATCAAAGATATTAGTGAGATAATTACTGGAATTTGAATAAGATCTGTAGATTAGGTAATATTACATTGATGTTAACATCTTGATTTTTATAGTTATATTTATAAAGGAAAATGTTGTTTTCAGGAAACATTGATATATTTAATGGTAAAGGGTCTTCATATTTGCAATCCAATCTCAAATTACTTTTTAAAAAGTATATACATACACACAAATATGAACACATGTACTTACACATAGAATAATAAAACAAATGTGGCAAAGGGCTAATATTTGAGGAGTCTGGGTGAAAGATGTGTTTTTTGTGATTTTTGTAATTTTCTTGGAAGTCTGAAATTATTTCAAAGCAAAAAGTAAAAAATATTTCTTGTGTATACATGCTTAGAAATTTTTGTAAACTATAAAATACAGTTATCTCTGGATGGGTTGATGGGTGGATGGGACTGAAGTTCTGGGGTATAAGGAAGACTTACTTTTCTTTGGGTATTCTGTTATTCCATTTGAATTCTCCAGAGATAATAAAGTGTGTTATTGTTTTCATAGGCAAAGTTGTATAAGGTAGTTTGCTTTGCAGTGACAGATAACTCGTCTGCCAGATGCCTGCTACCAACTAGACACACTCAGGGCAAAGAGGGCGACCCGAGCCACAGGCAAGAAAGAAGAGAATCTAATGAAATTCAATTATAGCATGAAGGAGAAGTTCTGAAAACATTAAGCCTCATTCTCTCACTTTAAAATTTAGTAGGTAAATTTCAAGAAAGGATGGTAATGTTCATACTGTAATCAGTGGTCTGGAAAGTGGAAGAAAGAGTTCAAACTAAAGAGGGAAAAAAAGCAATAGAAATGGTGAAAAAATAGACACGGAGGACAGATGCCAGAGCTGCAACATGTGCATAATGATATTACCAGAAGGAGAAGGAACAAATGGAGGAGAGGTAATAATTTAACAAAAAAAGGCAGAAAATTTATCTAGCTGAAGAACGGTTTGAATCTGAAGATTGAAAGGCCTTACTGAACTCCAGTCAGATTGATAAAAATAATAACCCAAAACAAACATATTTTTCCCTACACACAGGCATATTCTGGTAAAATTCTTGAACTCCAAGAATGAAAGTGCTAATCTTGGAATCTGTTAGAAAGAAAGAAAAAGTTACTTTGAAAGGAAAAATACCAGGCTGACATCAAATTTCTCATCAAAAACCTGAAGCTAGAGAAAATGAAATAAAATTCATAGACCACTGAAAGAAAAACTAACAAAATAACAACAACAACAAAAACCCTTCCTGGGAATCTTTCCCCAGCTCAAATACTGTTCATGTGGTGGCGTGAAAGAGACTTCTGTGTGGCCCACAGGGACTCAGAGCACCCAGCACGGAAGCCCCCTGAGGACGGAGACAGCAGAGTCAGAGCTGGGAAGATGGGGCCGGCACACCCACCCATCTCCAGGAAGTAACGAGAAACCTGACTCTGATCCAGAACTCCCAGTGTGTGCATTTAAGATAAAATTATCAAAGATGAATATTAATAAAACAGCAATCACTTTTTACCCAGACGGAATGATTGTAAAGAATAGGAACGCCTATTGCTGGTGGCAATAGAGGCGAGTGTAGGAGAGGACATGTTCATAGGTTGCATTTGGAACTATGAATTCAATACAGTCCATTGACAAAATCTACCAGAACCTATTAAAATATAAAACTATGCATACCTTTGCCCCAGTTATCTCCCTCCCACTAGTCCTCAGAATCAGAGACCTCAGTACGTAAGAGCATGTATAAAGGACTTTCACTGCAGCACTTTATGCAGGAACAAAAAACTGGCAATAGACCATATGCCCATCAAAAGGGAAACAATTGACTAAATTGTGGTGTATCCACATCATAGAATATTAAGCAACACAGAATATTATATAGTTTTGTCAACTGACTTGGGGAGATTCCTAATACATGTTTCTACTAAGAAAGTAAATGCAGGTAATTTTATAACCCTCTTTTTTATTTTGTAAAACAATGTGGAGGAAATCTTCATGTGTTTGTCTAAATAAAAAAGTAGGGAGAAGGTGTGCAAGGGGGCACAAAGGTTGTTAACTTGCTCTGAATAAGGCCTGAGGTCGGCAGGGAGAAGGGAAGAGAGGCAGGTGCAGAAGACTGCCGACGTAAGCGGGGCGAGGGCGTAAGGGGGGCAGTGATTCCTGCAACGCGTAGCACCCCGGGAGAGTGGGCTGATGCTTTGGAAATAAAGCTTTAAATCTGTGAAAACTAACATATGTTTTGTACAGCTTTTCTGGTTGTTTTCTTAATTTTGGAGCTCTGGCAGAATGGGTGTTTTACCTAAATTATGAAGCGTGCTGTACATTCCAAGTTCACAATGCAGATTCTCTCCGGTAGGAAATTAAATAGACAGACTTTAATGTAAGCAGGGAGACAAGGCCAAACCTGCAGTTCTTTTGAAACCTGGCATGCTGCCTCCTGGTCATTATTTTTTATTCTTTCTCCAACAAGTAACTCTGGAGAATGACACTCAAAAGCCAGAGGCTGATAATCTTTAAGACTTACATAATTTTGGAAACGGTAAATTTATGGTTCATATACCCCACTGTCATGAAAATAATGATATATATGGGCAAATGTATGGAAATTAACATTCCATTTTTGCATGTTAATAATATCATGGTTTGGACTTTTATGCATAAAAACTGCATACATTATTTACTCCAGAGTGAGTCCTTCATTGATTTGCATGAATTTTTCATATTGAAAGTTAGGAAAACTAACTTCCAGAAAGCCATTTGCTGGTAAAAACATTGGCACTCTTTTAAGTAGTAAATCAGAGGGCATTTAATTTTTGCTTAAAAAGAGAAAATTTTCTAAATAATGTCCATGTGAGTGATGATGTTTAATGTATTAACTCTATTCATGGAAATTTGCATTTTTGGAGGAGAAAGCTTTAGGACAAAGGAATTCTACGGTGGTGTTCCCAACATTAATGAAATATGGGTTTGGCCCTTGGTTGGCAGGTAGCCTTCCATCATACAAAAAACCAGGACCAGGAGACGCAGGCCCTGTTCCTGTCTGCCTGGCCACCTGCCCTCAGACAAGCCCCACTCCCCAGGGCAGGAGGCAGCAGGTCAGTGCAGACCCCGGCAGTCTGATCAGAACGATCACCAGAACCCCTTCCTCATCTCCATCTGGATCTTATTACTCTGTCTCTGACTCAGAAAGTGTAGCCCTTCACCCAGCAGCCCCCTGCCAGTTCCTCATCCTTTCTACAATTTCTGGTTCTGTTTGGGACCATCCAGGCCTGATATGCAGACTTGGCCCCCCGGGGGCAGTTTGACTTTCCACTCCCTCAAATGGTTTTGGTCTGGCCTCTCTCCTTTGCAGGGCCCTGCATCAGGAAATAGCGCTGAGGAAAAGCTACCCGAGGTGTAAAACCGTAATCCTAAAATGGACTGAAGAGTGTTGAATTGAAAGGAGCCTAAGTTGAGTGACCATTAAAAGACTGAAGGTGCTATCAGAGCCGTTACAAGGAAGTCTTCAAAGCAGACAGTCACACCGCTGCTCAGTATGTCTTCAGTCTCTGGGGTTTGGAGACGCAATGTCAAATTCAGCATCTCAGACCTCTTTCGGGTATTTCCCTCTGTACCTTGTGACATTGGCTTTTTTAAAGATGTGAGTAATATTAGCCAACTGTCTGATTCAGCTCTTTCCCCTTGGACCGATGAGACCATTTTCTGCAGGTATCATATTTCATTCATGATATATTGATTTTATTATTGTAATCAGGGTGTTCCCAAGTACTCCAGGTTTCTGAAAAATAGGATTTGGTAATTCTAAGCCATTGCTAATAAATTCCTAAGCAAAGCTGAGAGGAAGGCATGTAAAAGTCAGGAAAAGGTTTTCATTTGGAATATGTCATAAATATTTGACACCCAGGCAGAAAATGCGGGTTATAGAAGGACAACATGAAGGATCTTTACAGTGATGAAAATGTTGTGTGTCTTCACTGTGTCAGTGTAAATATTCTGGTTATAAAACCATGCTATTGTTTCGTAAGATGTTACCACTGTGGGAAAAGTAAAAGTCTCTCTTCTTACAGCTAGATATAAATCTATCATTTCATAGATTTCATTGTAAATTATGTCTCAATGATTTTTTAAAGGTCAACTGCATTCATTTCAAATTGGTGCATTTAACAATGACATATTTAGTATGCAATTGTAACCATTCTTTTTTTTATTCATTTATTTATTTTTGCTATTATTCATATACAAATACATGAGCAACATTATGGTTAACTAGACTCCCCCTATCATCAATTCCCCACCACATACCCCATTGTAGTCACTGTCCATCAGCGTAGAAGGATGTTATAGAATCACCACATGTCTTCTCTGTGTTATACTGCCTTCCCCCTAACCCCCCACCCCACCCCACCCCCGCTACATTATGTGTGCTAATTGTAATAGCCCTTTTTCCCCTTTATCCCTCCCTTCCTACCCATCCTCCCCAGTCCCTTTCCCTTTGATAACTGTTAGTCCATTCTTGGGTTCTGTGAGTCTGCTGCTGTTTTGTTCCTTCAGTTTTTTCTTTGTTCTTATACTCCACAGATGAGTGAAATCATTTGATACTTGTCTTTTTCTGCTGGCTTATTTCACTGAGTATAATACCCTCTAGCTCCATCTGTGTTGCTGCAAATGGTAGGATTTGTTTTCTTCTTATGGCTGAATAATATTCCATTGTGTATGTATACCACATCTTCTTAATCCATTCATTTACTGATGGACACTTAGGTTGCTTCCATTTCTTGGCTATTGTAAATAGTGCTGCAGTAAACATAGGGGTGCATCTGTCTTTTTCAAACTGGGCTGCTGCATTCTTAGGGTAAATTCCTCAGAGTGGAATTCCTAGGTCAAATGGTATTTCTATTTTGAGTTTTTTGAGGAACCTCCATACTGCTTTCCACAATGGTTGAACTAATTTGCATTCCCACCAGCAGTGTGGGAGGGTTCCCTTTTCTCCACATCCTGGCCAGCATTTGTTGTTGTTTGTGTTTTGGATATTGGCCATCCTCACTGGTGTGAGGTGATATCTCATTGTGGTTTTAATTTGCATTTTTCTGATGATTAGCGATGTGGAACATCTTTTCATGTGCCTGTTGGCCATCTGAATTTCTTCTTTGGAGAAGTGTCTGTTTAGCTCCTTTGCCCATTTTTTTTTGAATTGTCACCTGATTGCTTCCAAAATAGTAATTGGTATTGGAAGTCTTGCATTGCTCTGAACTGCAGTAGCCCTAGAATATCCACATATGATTTTATAATTCAGAAATATATTTTGTTTCCTTTGTTTAGAAGTGTATTTTGCTCTCTCCTTTGTTTAGGGTTGGATCAAAGCCTATCAGAATGGTATTGCCTGGAGTCTATTTCCATTAATATTTGAATGATTCCTCACAAATGCAACTAATCTGTTTTCCTCATGTTTCCAGACATATGTGTGTTCATACCTGGCATGCTTTATAATTGGGCCTATTTTGTCTTGAATCATAGTTAATTTTCATTTTGTGTGTCTTATCCAAAATTAAATTATGAATATCCTCAGGGAGGCGTAACTCTCCCTTCCTCCCTCCCTTCGTCCTCATTCCTCCCCATTTTTCCTGCTTTTCTGTCATCCTTTCTTCCTTCCTCCCTCCCTTTCTACTTTCCTTCTTTTTCATTTCTCCATAGTATTGCCTCCACCTCTAATCTTTACATTTCTGAATTTGCACATTCCATAAGCTTCATGAAGCCAGAGGACATTATTACTACTGTTTTTTGAATTCTTAGTATCACCCTATCCTAGACGAATATAAATGCACTCAGTTTGAAGTTTATTGAATTATGTTTTGTAGAATAATGTTATAAAGGTAAAGTATTAATCTAAATTATCACCTGATCTATCTTGGAATGTATTACTCACTGAAAAGTGAAAGGGTATCTTGCCATGACCCTCCTTACCCCACCAGCACAACTCAGGAGACACGGGCCCACGCAAGAGATTTTAATGGCTGAAAGACAGAATGGCTGCCTCTGAGTGGAGAGCAGTCCTCTGCCCATTTTTTAATTGGCTTTTTTGCTTTTTGTTTGTTGAGGTGTGTGAGCTCTTTATATAGTTTGGATGTCAACCCCTTATCGGATATGTCATTTATGAATATATTCTCCCATACTGTAGGATGTCTTTTTGTTCTACTGATGGTGTCCTTTGCTGTACAGAACCTTTTAGTTTGATATAGTCCCACTTGTTCATTTTTGCTTTTGTTTCCGTTGCCCCGGGAGATATGTTCATGAGGAAGTAGCTCATGTTTATGTCCAAGAGATTTTTGCCTATATTTCTTTCTAAGAGTTCTTTGGTTTCATGACTTACATTCAGGTCTTTGATTCATGTTGAGTTTACTTTTGGGTATGGGGTTAGACAGTAGTCCAGTTTCATTCTCTTACATGTAGTTGTCCGGTTTTGCCAACACCAGTTGTTGGAGAGGCTGTCATTTCCCCATTTTATATCCATGGCTCCTTTATCATATATTAATTGACCATATATGCTTGGGTTTATATCTGGGCTCTCTATTCTCTTCCACTGGTCTATGGGTCTGTTTTTGTGCCAGTACCAAATTGTCTTGATTACTGTAGCTTTGTAGTAGAGCTTGAAGTCAGGGAGCATAATTCCCCCTGCTTTATTCTTCCTTCCCAGGATTGCTTTGGCTATTCGGGGTACTTTATGGTTCCATATGAATTTTAGAACTATTTGCTCTAGTTCATTGAAGAATGCTGTAGGTATTTTAATAGGGATTGCATTGAATCTGTAGATTGCTTTAGGCAGGATGGCCATTTTGACAATATTAATTCTTCCTAGCCAAGATCATGGGATGGATTTCCATTTATTTCTCTTAAGAGTGTCTTGTAGTTTTCAGGGTATAGGTCTTTCACTTCCTTGGTTGGGTTTATTCCTAAGTATTTTATTCTTTTGGATGCCATCATAAATGGAATTGTTTTCCCGATTTCTCTTTCTGCTAGTTCATCATTAGTGTATAGGAATGCCACAGATTTCTGTGTATTAATTTTGTACCCAGCAATGTTGCTGAATTCAGATATTAGATCTAGTAGTTTTGGAGTGGATTCTTTATGGTTTTTTATGTACAATATCATGTCATCTGCAAACAGGGACAGTTTGAGTCCTCCCTTGCCAATCTGGATGCCTTTTATTTCCTTGTGTTGTCTGATTGCTGTGACTAGGATCTCCAGAACTATATTGAATAAAAGTGGGGAGAGTGGGCATCCTGGTCTTGTTCCTGATCTTAAAGGAAAAGCTTTCAGCTTCTCGCTGTTAAGTATAATGTTGGCTGTGGGTTTCTCATATATGGCCTTTATTATGTTGAGGTACATGCCCTCTATACCCATTATGTGGAGAGTTTTTATCATGAATGAATGTTGAATTTTGTCAAATGCTTTTTCAGCATCTATGGAGATGATCATTTGGTTTTTGTCCTTTTTTTTTTGTTGATGTAGTGGGTGATGTTGATGGATTTTTAAATGTTGTACCATCCTTGCATCCCTGGGATGAATTCCACTTGATTATGGTGGATGATGTGTTTGATGTATTTTTGAACTTGTTTGCTAGTATTTTGTTCAGTATTTTTGAATCTATGTCCTTCAGGGATATTGGTCTGAAATTTTTTGTTTTTGTGGTGTCGTTGCCTGGTTTTGGTATTAGAGTGATGTTGGCCTCGTAGAATGAGTTTGGGAGTATTCCCTGCTCTTCTCCTTTTTGGAAAACTTTGAGGATGGGTATTTGTTGTTCACTAAATGTTTGATAAAATTCAGCAGTGAAACCACCTGGTCCAGGGTCTTTGTTCTTAGGTAGTTTTTTGATTACCAATTCAATTTCTTTGCTGGTAATTGGTCTATTCAGATTTTCTGTTTCTTCCTGGGTCAGCCTCGGAAGGTTGTATTTTTCTAGAAAGTTGTCCTTTTCTTCTAGGTTATCCTGTTTGTTAGCATATAATTTTTCATAGTATTCTCTCATAATTCTTTGTATTTCTGTGGTGTCCAAAGCGATCTGTCCTTTCTTATTTCTGATTCTGTTTATGTGTGTAGACTCTCTTTTTTTCTTGATAAGTCTGGCTAGGGGTTTATCTATTTTGTTTATTTTCTTGAAGAACTAGCTCTTGCTTTCATTGATCCTTTCTATTGTTTTATTCTTCTCAATTTTATTTATTTCTGCTCTAATCTTTATTATGTCCTTCCTTCTACTGACTTTGGGTCTCATTTGTTCTTCTTTTTCTAGTTTCGTTAATTGTGAGTTTAGACTGCTCATATGGGAATGTTCTTCTTTCCTGAGGTAGGCCTGTATTGCAATATGCTTTCCTCTTAGCATGGCCTTCACTGCGTCCCACAGATTTTGTGGTGTTGAATTATTGTTGTCGTTTGTCTCCATATATTGCTTGATATCTGTTTTTATTTGGTCATTGATCCATTGATTATTTAGGAACATGTTATTAAGCCTCCATGTGTTGGTAGGTTCTGTGGTTTTCTTTGCATAATTTATTTCTAGTTTCATACCTTTGTGATATGAGATGTTGGTTGGTACAATTTCAATCTTTTTGAATTTACTGAGACTCTTTTTGTGGCCTAGTATACGATCTATTCTTGAAAATGTTCCGTGTGCACTTGACAAGAATGTGTTTCCTGTTGCTTTTGGATGGAGTGTTCTGTAGATATCCATTAGGTCCATCTGTTCTAATATGTTGTTCAGTGCCTCTGTTTCTTTACTATTTTCTGTCTGGTTGATCTGTCCTTTGGAGTGAGTGGTGTGTTGAAGTCTACTAAAATGAATGCATTATATTCTATTTCCCCCTTTAATTCTGTTAGTATTTGTTTCACATATGTAGGTGATCCTGTGTTCGGTGCACAGATATTTATAATAGTTATATCCTCTTGTTGGACTGACCCCTTAATCATTATGTAGTGTCCTTCTTTGACTCTTGTGACTTTCTTTGTTTTGAATTTGTCTGATACAAGTACCACAACTCCTGCTTTTTCTCCCTATTTGTTGCATGAAATATCTTTTTCCATCCCTTTACTTTCAGTGCATGTCTTTGGGTTTGAAGTGAGTCTCTTTTAGGTAGCATATAGATGGGTATTGCTATTTTATCCATTCAGTGACTCTATGTCTTTTGATTGGTGCATTCCGACCATTTACATTTAGGGTGGTTATCCATAGGTATGTAGTTATTGCCATTGCAGGCTTTAGATTTGTGGTTACCAAAGGTTCAAGGGTAATACACTTACTTTGTAACAGTCTAATTTAACTCGCTTAGTATGCTATTACAAACCCAACCTAAAGGTTCTTTTCTTTTTTTTCCTCCTCCATTCTTCATATGTTAGGTATCATATTCTGTACTCTTTGTCTATCCTTTATTGACTTTGGGGGTAGTTGATTTGATTTTGCATCTGCTTAGTAATTAATTGGTCCACTTTGCTGTGGTTTTATTTCCCCTGATGACATCTATTTAGCCTAAAAATACTTCTATCTCTACCAGTCCCTCCAAAATGCACTGTGGAGGTGGTTTGTAGGAGGTAAATTCTCAGCTTTTGCTTATCTGAAAATTGTTTAATCCCTCCTTCAAATGTAAATGATAACCTTGATGGGTACAGTATTCTTGGCTCAATGCCCTTCTGCTTTATTGTATTCTATATATCATGCCACTCCCTTCTGGCTTGTAAGGTTTTCTACTGCAAAATCTGATGACACTCTGGTTTTACTTTGTATGAGATCTTTTTCTCTCTCTAGCTTCCTTTATTTATTTTTTTTATAATTTATTTTGGTATCATTAATCTACAATTACATGTGCAATATTATGGTGATTAAACTACCCCCTTCATCAGGTCCCCCCCACCAACGCCATTACAGTCACTGTCCATCAGCATAGTGAGATGCTATAGAATCACTACTTGTCTTCTCTGAGTTGTACAGCCCTCCCCGTGCCCCCGCTACCTTACGTCTGCTAATCGTATTGCCCCTTTTACCCTCTTAACCCTCCCTTCCCACCCACCTTCCCCAGTCCTTTTCCCTTTGGTAACTATTAGTCCGTTCTTGGGTTCTGTGAGTCTACTGCTGCTTTCTTCCTTCAGTTTTTTTCTTTGTTCTTATACTCCACATATGAGTGAAATCATTTGATACTTGTCTTTTTCCGCTTGGCTTATTTCACTGAGCATAATACCCTCTAGCTCCGTCCATGTTGTTGCAAATGGTAGGAATTGTTTTCTTCTTATGGCTGAATAATATTTCATTGTGTATATGTACCACATCTGCTTTATCCATTCATCTACTGATGGACACTTAGGCTGCTTCCATTTCTTGGCTATTGTAAATAGTGCTGCAATGAACATAGGAGTGCATCTGTCTTTTTGAAACTGGGCTGCTGCATTCTTAGGGTAAATTCCTAGGAGTGGGATTCCTGGGTCAAAAGGTGTTTCTATTTTGAGTTTTTTGAGGAACCTCCATACTGCTTTCCACAATGGTTGAACTAATTTGCATTCCCACCAGCAGTGTAGGAGGGTTCCCTTTTCTCCACATCCTCGCCAACATTAGTTGTTGTCTGTATTTTGGATGTTGGCCATCCTCACTGGTGTGAGGTGATATCTCATTGTGGTTTTAATCTGCATTTCTGTGATGACCGCGATGTGGAGCATCTTTTCATGTGCCTGTTGGCCATCTGAATTTCCTCTTTAGAGAAGTGTCTATTCATGTCCTCTGACCATTCTTAATTGGATTATTTGATTTTTGTTTGTTAAGGTGCGTGAGTTCTTTATATATTTTGGATGTCAACCACTTATCAGATGCATCATTTATGAATATATTTTCCCATACTGTAGGATGTCTTTTTTTCTACTGATGGTATCCTTTGCTGTACAGAAGCTTTTCAGCTCAATATAGTCCCACCTGTTCATTTTTGCTTTTGTTTCCCTTGCCTGGGGGATATGTTCATGAAGAAGTCGCTCATATTTATGTCCAAGAGATTTTTGCCTATGTTTTTTTCTAAGAGTTTTATGGTTTCATGACTTACATTCAGGTCTTTGATCCACCTTGTGTTTACCTTTGTGTATGGGGCTAGACAGTAGTCCAGTTTCATTCTCTTACATGCAGCTGTCCAGTTTTTCCAACACCAGCTGCTGAAGAGGCTGTCATCTCCCCATTGTATATCCAAGGCTCCTTTATCAAATATTAATTGACTGTATATGTTTGGCTTAATGTTTGGATTTTCTATTCTGTTCCACTGGTCTGTGGGTATGTTTTTGTGCCAGTACCAAATTGTCTTGATTACTGTGGCTTTGTAGTAGAGCTTGAAGTCAGGGAGTGTAATTCCCCCTGTTTGATTCCTCCTTCTCAGGATTGCTTTGGCTATTCGGGGTCTTTTGTGGTTCCATATGAATTTTAGAGTTATTTGTTCCAGTTCATTAAAGAAAGCTATTGGTAGTTTGATAGGAATTGCACTGAATCTGTAGATTGCTTTAGGTAGTCTAGCTATTTTGACAATATTTATTCTTCTTGGCCAAGAGCATGGGATGCATTTCCATTTGTTAGTGTCCTCTTTAATTTCTCCCAGTAGTGTCTTGCAGTTTTCAGAGTACAGGTCTTTCACTTCCTTCATTAGGTTTATTCCTAGGTATTTTATTCTTTTAGATGCAGTTGTGAATGGAATTGTTTTCCTGATTTCTCTCTCTGTTAGCTCATCGTTAGTGTATAGGGAAGCAACAGATTTCTGTGTGTTAATTTTGTATCCTGCAACTTTGCTGAATTCAGATATTAGTTCTAGTAGTTTTGGAGTGGAGTCTTTAGGGTTTTTTATGTACAGTATCAAGTCATCTGCAAATAGTGACAATTGGACTTCTTCTTTACCAATCTGGATGCCTCGTATGTCTTTGTTTTGTCTGATTGCCGTTGCTAGGAACTCCAGTACTATGTTGAATAACAGTGGAGAGAGTGGGCATCCCTGTCTTGTTCCCAATCGTAGATGAAAAGCTTTCAGCTTCTCGCTGTTAAGTATGATGTTAGCTGTGGGTCTCTCATATATAGCCTTTATGAAATTGAGGTACTTGCCCTCTATACCCATTTTGTTGAGAGTTTTAATCATGAATGGATGCTGAATTTTGTCAAATGCTTTTTCAGCATCTATGGAGATGATCATGTGGTTTTTGTTCTTCTTTTTGTTGATGTGGTGGATTATGTTGATGGATTTTCGAATGTTGTACCTTGCATCCCTGGGATGAATCCCACTTGATCATGGTGTATGATCCTCTTGATGTATTTTTGAATTCGGTTTGCTAATATTTTGTTGAGTATTTTTGCATCTACATTCATCAGGGATATTGGTCTGTAATTTTCTTTTTTAGTGAGGTCTTTGCCCGCTTTTGGTATTAGAGTGATGCTGGCTTCATAGAAAGAATTTGGAAGGATTCCCTCCTCTTCTATTTTTTGGAAAACTTTAAGGAGAATGGGTGTGATTTCTTCTCTATATGTCAGGTAGAATTCAGAGGTGAATCCATCAGGTCCAGGGGGGTTGTTCTTGGGTAGTTTTTTGATTAACCCTTCAATTTTGTTGCTGGTGATTGGTCTTTAATTTTTCTGTTTCTTGTTTGGTCAGTCTTGGAAGGTTGAATTTTTCTAAGAAGTCCATTTCTTCTATGTTTTGCAGCTTGTTAGCATATAGATGCTCATAATATTCTCTTATAATTCTTTGTATTTCTGTGGGGTCTGTCGTTATTTTTCCTTTCTCATTTCTGATTCTGTTTATGTGTGTAGATTCTCTTTTTCTCTTAATGAGTCTGGCTAGGGGTTTATCTATTTTGTTTATTTTTTCAAAGAACCAGCTCTTGTTTTCATTTATTTTTTCTATTGTTTTATTCTTCTCAATTTTATTTATTTATTCTCTGATCTTTATTATGTCCCTCCTTCTAGTGACTTTGGGCCTCCTTTGTTCTTCTTTTTCCAATTTCAATAATTGTGTCTTTAGACTGTTCATTTGGGAATGTTCTTCCTTCTTTAAATAGGCCTGGATTGCAATATACTTTCCTCTTAGAATTGCCTTTGCGGCGTCCTACAGAAGTTGTGGTTTTCTGTTGTTGTTGTCATTAGTCTCCATATATTCTTTGATTTCTGTTTTGATTTGGTCGTTAACCCATTGATTCATTAGGAGAATGTTGTTAAGTCTCCATGTATTTGTGAGTCTTTTTGATTTCTTTCTAAAATTTATTTCTAGTTTTAAACCTTTGTGATCTGAGAAGTTGGTTGGTAGGATTTCAATATTTTTGAATTTACTGAGGTTCTTTTTGTGGCCTAGTATGTGGTCTATTCTGGAAAAAGTTCCATGTGCACTTGAGAAGAATGTGTATCCTGCTGCTTTTGGGTGTAGAGTTCTGTAGATATCTTTTAGGTCCATCTGTTCTAGTGTGTTGTTCAGTGCCTCTGTGTCTTTACTTATTCTCTGTCTGGTTGATCTGTCCTTTGGAGTCAGTGGTGTGTTGAAGTCTCCTAAAATGAATGCATTTCTGTCTATTTCCTCCTTTAATTCTGTTAGTATTTGTTTCACATATGCTGGCGCCCCTGTGTTGGGTGCATATATATTTATAATGGTTATATCTTCTTGTTGGACTGACCCCTTTATCATTATGTAACGTCCTTCTTTATCTCTTTACTGTCTTCGTTTTCAAGTCTATTTTGTCTGATACAAGTACTGCAACACCTGCTTTTTTCTCTTTGTTGTTTGAATGAAATATCTTTTTCCATCCCTTCACTTTAGTCTGTGTATATCTTTGGGTTTGAGGTGAGTCTCTTGTAAGCAGCATATTGTTGGGTCTTGCTTTTTTATCCATTCTATTACTCTGTGTCTTTTGATTGGTGCATTCAGTCCATTTACATTCAGGGTGATTATTGATAGTTATGTACTTATTGCCATTGCTGGCTTTAGATTCGTGGTTACCAAAGGTTCATGGGTTGCTTCTTTACTATCTAAGAATCTAACTTAACTTTCTTGTTAAGTTATTGTGAATGCTGTCTGATGTTTCTTTATCTCTCCCTTCCTATTCCTCCTCCTCCATTCTTTATATATTAGGTGTTTTATTCTTTGCCTTTTGTTAGTATTTGGATGGTCTGCTTTCTTTGCTATGATTTTATTTCCTCTGGTGACATCTTTTTAGCCTTAGGTGTGCTTCCCTCTAGAGCAGTCCATTTAAGGTATCCTGTAGTGGTGGTTTATGAGAGGCAAACTCTCATCTTTCGTTTGTCTGGAAATTGTTTAATCCCTCCGTCAGATTTAAATGATAATCGTGCTGGATACAATATTCTTGGTTTGAGGTCCTTCTGTTTCATTACGTTAAATATATCATGCCATTATCTTCTGGCCTGTAAGGTTTCTGTTGAGAAGTCTGATGATAGTCTGATGGGTTTTCCTTTGTAGGTGATCTTTTTTCTCTGTCTAGCTGCCTTTAATACTCTGTCCTTATATTTGACCTTTGCCTTCTTAATTATTATGTGTCTTGGTGTTGTCTTCCTTGGGTCCCTTGTTTTGGGAGTTCTGTGGGCTTCTGTGGACTGCGAGACTATTTCCTTCCCCAGTGTGGGAACGTTTTCAGCAATTATTTCTTCAAAGACACTTTCTATCCCTTTTTCTCTCTCTTCTTCCTCTGTTACTCCTATAATGCGAATATTGTTCCGTTTGGATTGGTCACACAGTTCTCTTAATGTTCTTTCATTCCCAGAGATCCTTTTATCTCTCTCTATCTCAGCTTCTCTGCATTCCTGTTCTCTATTTTCTATTCCATTAACAGTCTCTTGCACTTCATCCAGTCTGCTGTTAAGCCCGTCAATGGCTTGTCTCATTTCTGCATAGTCTTTCCTCACTTCCCTCACTTCCTCCCTCAGCTCTTGCCCATTTCTTTGTACATCTGTCAGCATTGCTATGGCTTTTATTCTGAATTCTTTTTCAGGAAGACTGTGCATGTCCATCCCTTCAGGTTCTCTCTCTTGGGTTGTCTGGGTCTGATGCTTTGTCTGTACCATATTCCTTTGTCTTTTCATGACTATAGAATTGGTTGCTGTAGTGCCACATATGTCAGCTGGGCTCTTTATGACTTTAAAAAGGAAAAAAAAAAAAGAAAAAAGATAATAATTAAAAAAAGGAGAAAGAAAGAAAGAAAAGAAAGAGAAGAAAAAACAACAACTAAAAAGCAACGCCCACCGGGAGTGGATTCTGTGGGAATGCTGTAGGTGGCGCTGTTGCTCCACTATTCCAGAGCCTTGGCCGCGCTGTTCCGCAAGGCCCTTTATAGCTCTGGCCGGGTTGGTAACGAATGGGAGGCTGTTGATCTGTGCAGGAGTCTTACGTGGGGCCACCCTTTCCCAGTCACCAGGTAAGGGGTTCAAAACTCCCCAGGACTCCCAGTCTGCTGGGCTGAGTGTGCCGGGGCAATCCGGCTCCTCCGCTGTGCTCCTGTCTCTTTAAGACCGCTGAAAAAAGTGCGTGCTTTTCTTCTTTTTTTTTTTTCCTTCCCGGAGCCAGCCTCGAGCAACCTGCTGCATTCCCGCTGAGACCCTGCCCCCTCTGTCTCTCCAATCTCCGCTACACCATGCGCTGTGTGTCCGGGCTTCACACACAGATCCCCGGGGCTGGTTATTTCACGGGCCTGTACTTCCAGTCCCTCCCAGCTCTGAATCCTCTCCTCCTGCCGGTGTGCTGTGGTTGGGGAGCGATTTGGTCCCGCCAGGTCGCGGCTTTGTATCTTACCCGCCTCACGGGTGCCGAGTCCTCTCAGGTGTAGCTGCGCGCTGTGCGCTTTCCTGTGTATTCTGGTCTCTCTTTTAGGAATAGTTGTATTTGCTGTGTTTTCATGGATAAATATAATGTTGGCAGGAGATTTCTTCCGCCTCGCTCACATCGCCATCTTCCTGGAAGTCTCTCTCTCTAGCTTCTTTTAAAAGTCTGTCTTTATCCTTCATCTTTGCCATTTTAATTATTATATGTCTTGATGTTGTCTTCCTTGGGTCCCTTGTGTTGGGAGATCTGTGCACCTCCATGGCTTGAGAGACTATCTCCTTCCCCAGATTGGGGAAGTTTTTAGCAATTACCTCCTCAATAACACTTTCTATCCCTTTTTCTGGTACCCCTATAATGTGGATATTGTTTCATTTGGATTGGTCACACCGTTCTCTCAATATTCTTTCATTCTTAGCGATTCTTTTTTTCTCTCTGTGCCTCAGCTTCTTTTTATTCTTCTTCTCTAATTTCTATCCCTTTTACCATCTCTTCTTCTACATCTAATCTGCTTTTAAATCCCTCCATTGTATGTTTCATTTCAGATATGGAATTTCTTAATGATTGAATCTCCATCTTAAATTCATCCCTGAGTTCTTGAATATTTTTTTGTTCCTCCATGAGCATGTTTATGATTTTTATTTTGAAGTCTCTTTCAGAAAGATTGGTGAGTTCAGTTTCATTTGGCCCTTTTTCTGGGGTTTCTGAGATTTTCGTCTGAACCAGGTTCCTTTGACATTTCCTAATTCTATGTGGTGCCCTCTAGTGCCCAGAAGCTCTAGTCTCTAGAGCTGCTCATCCCCTAGAAGGAGGTTGGGGGTCATAGGGGAGCAGTGCTGGTGCCTGGTGGGAGGAGAGAGGTGTTCCCTGATTCCTGGCTGCAGTGCCTGTGTCCAGTATCAGAGCCAGTGGGCCAAGCACACACGTGTAAGCCTCTGTGTTTAACTTCTCTGGCTGTTGTGGGCGGGGCCTCCCTCTGGTTGGTCTTGCGCCAGCACAGTGACTGCTGTTTTGTGAGAAGGTGTCTGCAGGCCAGTAGGAAGGCTCGGCAGGCTGCATATCACAGTGGGGGACCTCGGAGCTGAGTTGTCAGCCAGGGGGATGGAGCACCTGAAGCTCCTCAAAGTTCCCAACCAGCTGGGCAGAGCGCACCCAGGCAACCTTGTCCAGCTGTCCCTTCTGCACAGCAAGCTCCTTGCAAACCCCGCCCCTTCAGCAGCCTTCCTGCTGCTAGGAAGCCTCTCAGACTGCCTGCCTTTCCTTTGTCCCAGAGCAGCCAGATATGGATCCCCTCCTCCACAAACGGCTGGAATCTCAGTCTCTCAAGCACTCCAGTTGCCCCAGCTCCCCAACCCCACCAACCTCCAGGGCACCACACAATGTTGGTTTGTGCTCCAAGGCAGATCTCCAGGGCTAGGTGTTTAGTAGTCCTAGGCTTCCACCCCCTCCCCCTCCATTTCTGTTCCTCCCGCCGGTTGGGTGGGGTGGGGGAAGGGCTCGGGTCCTGCCAGTCAAGGCTTTCATATGTTACCCTGTTTTGTGAGGTCTGCTCTGTTCATGAGGTCTGTATGCAGTGTGGTACAGCCTTTTTCCTGTTGCTGTTTTAGGGCTAGTTGTATACAGTATATGTGGTTTTGGGAGGAATTCTCTGTTTCACCTCTCATGCCACCATCTTGAATCTCCAACAGGATTTCTTTTTTTACGGTTGAGTAATATTCCATTGTGCATATGTACCACATCTTCTTTATCCATTCATCTATTGATGGGCACTTAGGTTGCTTCCATATCTTGGTTACTGTAAATAATGAGTGCATATACGGGTGTAAATAATAGGGGTGCATATATCTTTTTGAATCAGGTATTTTGCTTTCTTTAGGTAAATTTCTAGAAGTGGAATTACTTGGTGATATGGTATTTCTATTTTTAGTGTTTTGAGGAACCTCCATACTGCTTTCCACAGTAGATACACCAATTTACATTCCCACCAACAGTGTAAGAGAGTTCCCATGTCTCACCATCCTTGCCAACACTTATTTCTTGAGTTGTGACCATTCTTAGCAAATTTTTTCCTCTCAAAAATTAAAGAAATAAGAAAGGGAAAGGTTCACTGAATTCTCAGTAAGAAGGTCTCACTTTTTAAAAACATTTTATTGTGAACATTTGAAAATATATGCAAAAGAAAAGGATATAGTTAAATATATCCATGTACTCATCACCCAAGTCAACAATTACCATCCTTTGCCAATCTTATTTTATCTGCCTTACAGTTTTTCCCCCTGGTGTGTTATTTTAAAGCAAATCACAGAGATTATATTATTTTACCCTTAAATAAGAGCTATTTCTAAACCAGGTGACCCCATGCACAATGAACAAAGGAGATAAAACTCCACAATTTCAATATAAAAAAACCATCACTTTTAAAACACTGAAAAATTTTGAGTGTCACTGATGCCTGGAATTGGAAGTAAAGTGGGTGGATAGACACAGAAAAGCTGCAGAGCAAGGTACAAAGTGTGCCCAGCAGAATAATGCCCCCAAAGATGTCCATCGTAATCCCTGGGATCTGATATGTTACCTTTATGGAAAAGGAGAAGTAAAGTTGCAAATGGAATTAAGGTTGCTAATCGATTGACTTTACGGTAGGGACACTGTCCTGGTTTATCTGAACCAGTGTAGTCAGAAGGGTCTGTGCAAATGGAAGGGGAAGCAGAAGCAACGAGTCCAGGGAGATGGACCATGAAAGAAGGTCAGAGTGGTGCGACGCTGGGAGGACTCAGCCTGCCATTACTGTCTTAGAGATGGCGGAAGAGGGAGGAGCATGAGCCAGAGCCTGCAGGCGCCTCCGGAGGCCGGAAGAGGCAGGGAAACTTCTTGTCCCCCAGAGCCTCAGCAGAGAACGTCGCCTTCCTGACAGGTGGATTTCAGCCCAGTGAGATCTGTGTCAGGCTCCTAACCTACAGACCTAGAAGCTAAGAAATTTGTATGGATCAAGTCCCTGAATCTGTGGCAGTTCGTTAGAGCAGCATATACAACTAGCGCACACTGAGGTTGTATATGACTTAGCAGGGCTGCAGTGATCACAGAATAGAGAACAGCAGGCGACCTTTAAGGGGGGAGGTCTCATTATGTGCGAAAGGACTTCAGAGACCTGAATCATCTGACCAGAAAATAATGGAATTACCCTCTGCTTTAGAGGTGGAGTTCTATGAATGGTAAAAGTCTCAGTTTCCAAGTCCTGCTCTTGTGCTAAAAACATGAGTCAGCAGAATATCAAATTTAAAAATGGAAAGAAGGAATGGACACCCTCTGCTGGTAGAATAAGATACTCCTTGTATTTGGGATTCTGGTTTCCTTGTATATTCTGGGAACAGTTAAGGCTACTCAGGCCTGGAGAGCGAGGACAGACTGTGGCCCGTGAGCCTTTGCAGGCGGTGAGATAGAGTTAAGGGGCCAACCTGAGCTGATTGTTTTAACAATGAGTGATGGGGAAGTACTTCTTTAGATTTGTTTGTTGGTTCGATAGAACCTCTTCTTTTAAAGAATTCAGTATAAGAGATACTATGAGACAAACAGCTTTTCCCAGTTAAGATGCTTACAAGGTCAGTTAAGGAAAGAAAAACAAAGCAGACTCTAGCATACTTACTCAACAACAGAATCTATTCAAAGATTCAACATTACTGTGTGTTACTAACTTAGTTTCTGAAATTTTAGTCAAAAAATACCTTTGGCAGTAACAGGGACTTAATAAAAGAATTCTTAAGAGTTGTTACAGAGATTGTATTTCTTGTTTTTTTTAATTAAGAAATTATTTCCAAAGAAAAATCCTGAAACAGTCTTCTATTTCTGAGTAGACCCTCATGCAAAAGAAGGTTGTTTGCCATTAGATTAGAGCTTCTTTGTTTGGGTCTGACAACTCCATTTGCCCCTTTTTGACTGCCTCCTCCCATCAGGGCAACCCCTCCAGGGCACGGGAGTTTGGCGGGACAGAGGGCCGGGAAGGTGAGGACAAAAGAAAAAGATTTTCTAGAGTTCTGGAGTTTAGAATTGTTTTGTATGTATAATGTATTTATACATGTATGTTTGTATTTAACATACATCATTACATACGAGATATATTCATTATTTATATGTTCTATTTATGTATCACATATATACAATGTGTTACGTGTATTTATATATCTATTATCTATGTGTATACCTATATGACCTACGTGTATGTGTGTATATACATAGTCAACCAAGAAAAGGAGGCAAACTGAGAAAGAACAAAGACCTTCTATTTGGAGTTGCAGAATTGCAATTCAGAGAGTACAGATTCCGGAGGAACCAGAGAAGCATCCCACCTGTAGGGTGAAAGCAAGGGATTTTTATGAAGAAAAAGAAGGAGGGCAATTACATGAGTAGGAAAAGAAAAAAGTTCCTAAGTTGTTTTTTTTTATTGAAATAGAGTTGATATACAATATTATGTTAATGTCAGAGGTACAACAGTGATACAACAACTACATACATTACGAAATGCTCACCATGATAAGTGTAGGTAGAAGATATGGAAGACTGCATGAATTTGCATGTCATCCTTGCCCGGGGGCCATGCTAAACCCCTCTGTTATCATTCCAGCTTTAGTGTATGTGCTGCTGAACTGAGCACTCTATGGGCGTTTTAACAAGCTAAGCTGCTCTGGGTTACACTGATTAACTACTGTATCTATCTTCAGAAAGTCCACAACCATCAGGCTTGTGACCACGATGCCTGTTCTCCTGAGGACTTGGCAAAAATTGCGTAGAACAATCACCATTTTGCCTAGTCCACAGGTTTTGGCGCAGCCCAGAGGCGGGTGAGGCAGTTTCTGTACAGTGGCCTCTCTGACTCCATTTTAAAATGGTTCCAGTCATGTCAATATATATACTAATTAGGACTGGTGAAAGTAACAAACACCCATCTGAACTAGAATGAGTTCATCTTTTCCAAGAGCTTTCTAAGCAGAGATGCACTCTCTTTTTTTTAAGAGAGTCATGCTTACTCATATAAGATTCTGAAAGAAAAAAAATGATTCAGCATCCCATCACCCCCTCCTCAGTAACCTCAGCACATTTTGGGTGATCACTTACTCATCTGCCTGTTCTTTAGTTAGTAAATGTGCATAGAGTGCCTACCACACGACCGGGACATTCTAAGCCCTGGGGAGTCAATGAATAACATGGAAAAGATCTTTGCTTCCTTGTAAGCTATGATATCGTGGGGAGGGGGAAAAAATGAATTGAAAAAATTTCCAATTGAGGAAGCAGAGTATGAAGGAAACAAAGGAAGTGATAGGTACCAGTAGAGACTATTTAGGTAGAGTGGTTGGAAAGGATTTCTGAAGAGGGGACATAGCTACACATGAAGGATGAAAAGAGGGAATTGTGGAAGTGGGTAGGAATAGTATGCAGGGAGAGCTCAGAGCACCTGATGAATCGCAAGGCTCGTGTGCCTGGAATGCAGTGAGAGAGCTGAGAATGGGACGGGGAGACGAAGAGAGAGCTATCGGCAGGCGGCTGCTCAGTAAAGCCTCTCAGGCCGGGGCCCACCAGCTGGATTTTACTTTAAGGGCTGGGAAGATTTTCAAGCAGGAGAGTGACATGATCAAATTTATGTTTTAAAGAG
Source organism: Phataginus tricuspis (assembly GCA_029783875.1). NCBI lineage: Eukaryota > Metazoa > Chordata > Mammalia > Pholidota > Manidae > Phataginus > Phataginus tricuspis. Next base: position 516,537 of record JAQQAC010009165.1, on the reverse strand, counting down.
ATCACTCATGCTGTGTTGAGGATGGATTAAGAGGGGGCAGGAGTGGAAGACAGGCTAGATGAGGTGGCTTGGACTAAAAGTGGAAGTTGAGGTGAAGGAAAGGGAATGGCGCTTAGATATGTTTTGGAGGTAGACTGGCCAGGGTTCACTGATGGGTTGGTCAAGGTAATGTGTAAGAAAGACAGGAATCTGTGTTTACCCTTAGATTTCTGGTTTGAGCCACTGGACAGCTTTTGGAACACATCAGTTGGAATGATCTGGGCTTGAGTAAAGAAAGCTTTGGCTGAAACAAAAAGAAGTATATAGGTTCCTGTAAGGTCAGAGATAGGGCAGATTTCAGGGCTCTCCTAATTTCCATAGTTCTTGATGAGTCTGGCTGGTGATTAAAACCTGTGTGTGATTGTTAAGTCTCATCACAGGCAATTACAAAAGCTTTGCCTGGCTGGCCTCATGGGGGAACAGGGCCCTCCCCAGAAGACTGGGTGCCCAGACAGCACTGCAGTCTCTGAGGGGCTTGCTTGCAGTCAGAGACCCAGGTCTCTAATTCAAGTGCTTCACAGATTTGCATTCTGAGCCCCAGGCCTTCATGGCTTCCTCTTTATCTGAGGCCTTGGGCAGAGGGCTTCTCTGGTCTCCTCAGCTGAGATCTCCTTATGGGGGGAAGGAGGAGTACGTTTCTACTCCTACCCTCCCCCAACACCCTCTCTCCCCAGAGTCTTTGTTCAGTGAGACCACCCCCAGGAGAGGTGTACCTGTGCTGATCCCGGGGACCCCTGACCCTGCCCTGTTCCACGTGGGAAAGTGTGAAGAGGGAGCTGGTGCTTTCGTTTTAGTCTCTTGCTCATACCATCACAGTAAGTGACGAAAGGCTCTTTCATTTTTGGGTGGTTTAATTGACTTTAACAGGCTACTCTGGCACCTGACAGCCTGCGCTCTCCCTTACTCTCTCCCTCCCTCCCTCCCTCCCTCTCCCTTGGGATGTTTCAAATGCTATATGCAAACGTCATGTCAAGTAGTGAATAGACATGCATATCACACGTATCTCCTCTGCCCAAGCACATGCTCCATTGTCCCATTTCACTTACATAACACAAGTTCAAAATGAAATTTATTGAGCACTTTAAGATGGCAACAGCCGAGCATTAAACCAAGCATGGGGCCTTTCTGAGTGCGGAGCCCTCATAACTGTACAACCAAGTGAAAAAGTTGGCATCTCTGCCTTCATATTGTATCTGCCTCCCTTGCTGCTTAATCTTTGGGTCAGAAAGCTTCTGCTCGGCCTTGCAGCCCTGCACATAGGCTTATTAATCATCTAAAGAAATTCTGCTCGTGGCTTAAGATTGATGCAACCAGTCCCTTTCCCAAAACATGTACAAAAATGGTGACTGGATTGTTATGGACTTACAGGAACATCATGGCCAGGAACGACATGACCATGTCGACAAGATGACTGGACTCAACCAGCCAAGGCCAAGGAGTGTCACAGCCCTTCTCAGATCCTCACTCTGTGGAAAGAAGGGCCTTCCAGACATCAGACCCAGATGTCTGTGCTCAATCATCACCTCCCAACTTCCCTCCTTTTACTCCATTCCCTAATATAAAAGAAGTTTAAAGTTAACCCTAAGATGATTCTTTAGCACGTAAGTCCACCATCTTCTCGGTCTGCTGGCTCTCCGAATAGAGTCGCTTTCCTTGCCCTGACACCTCGTCTCTCAACATACTGGCATGTTGTGCGGTGAGCGGCCCGAGCTTGGACGTGGTGACAACTGCACAGGTCACCCCCTCCCCCCACGGGGCTGGCCTTGGGCGAATGAAGGCTGGGTAGGCAAACAAGAATACCCACTGAGGACGCATTTACGAAAATGGGGAAGATTGATTGTGGAGAACAGTTTGCATGTAAACAAAACCTAGAAGTTTTACATAGTAAGGGTTTATTTGTTGCTCGCTCAGAATCTGGAGCAAATCCTGCAGGGTAGCTCCTCTCCCAGTCATAAACTCAGGGGCCTGTGCTCCTTCCACAGAGTGGCTCCTTCTTCTCAAGCCTCCTTTGCTTCCAGCTAGGAAGAGAAGGAAAAGGAGAATGTAAAAATCCCATGGGACATTTCAGGAGCTGTGCTGAGACGTTGGGCACATCACTTTTATGCTCATTCCCCTGGGCAGAACTCAGTTAACCGGGTCCACCTAAAAGCAAGATGAGCCCAAGAAGAGGAAACGGGATTGCTCAGCATCCAGTAAGTCTCTGTGATGGCCTTCAAGGGACATTTTGTTTTTTGGTAGATGGTACTAAAGCATTTTATATGCCACAGGGGATGACCCATTAGAAAGAGAGGATGGTGTGAACAGAAGGGGCAAAATGTGGTGTTCTGTAAATGTTGACTTGAACCATAAGATCTTTGCTGGTCGAAGGGTATGCGCTTTTCAATTATAAGAGGAATAAGTTCTGGAGACCTAATGTGTAGTATGGTGACTATAGTTAACACATTGAATTGTACACTGGAAATGTGCGCAGGGTAGATCTTAAGTGTTCTTACCACACACACACACAAAAGGTAACTGTGACATGATGGATATGTTAATTAGCTTCATTGTGGCAATCATTACACAACATATCTGTATATCAAAACATCATGTTGTATACCTGCGATGGTCTGAATGTTTGTTTCTCCCAAACTCATATGTTGAAATCCTAATGCTCAATGTGATGGTATTAGGAGGTGGGGGCCTTTGGGAGGTGCTTAGGTCAGAAGGGTAGAACCGTCCTGAATGAGATAGTGCCCTTATGAAAGAGACCCCAGAGAGCTAGCTCGCCCCTTCCACCATGTAGGGTCATACCGAGAAGGCATGATCTGTGCACCAGGAGGCAGGTTCTCGTCAGACACCAAATCTCCTTGTGCCACAATTCCAGCCTCCAAAACTGGGAGAAATAAATGTTTGGGGTTTGTAATCCAATTGATGGCATTTTTGTTACAGTAGCCTGAGTGGACTAAGACAACACCTTAAGTATATATAATTTTTACTTGGCAGTCAAACCTCAATAAAGCTGGGAAAAAAAAGAACTTGGCAGGGATGTGGAAAGGCTTTGACAGGCTTAATTCAACCTCATTCAATTTCAGCAGAGGCTGATAAGCAAGTTAATTATTTATTTTGGAATTTGATGACAGCTTGTTTTGTTGCGAGGATTATTATATTTGAAATAATTTCTTAACGTATGGTACAGACACGAATAATTATTATTACTGTGTCATTCTCCCTAAAGCAGAATTCCTGCTGTGAGTTCAGAAGTACTGAATTCTAGTCATGGCTCCATTACATACTATCATTTAATCACTTAATCTTTGTAAACTTCATTAATCTCTATCTGCCTATCCCATGTAGTTATAAAGATTAAATGAGATACCGTATTTTAAAACTACTAAGGTTTTGGCCAACCCAATTATTTAAAAATTGGATCAGTATTGTAATTTAAGAACCCTAGCATCTTCCTTTCCCTCAATTCCAAACTCCAGTTTGTCTTTCTCAAGCCACAGGCTGCTGGGGCCTGCGGACACTGGCTATGAATGAGGCATTGGCCTCTTTGGAAGTTATGGCTCAGGGAGTGCTGTCAGGGCCACACTACTGTGCACTCATCTAGCTCCTAGAAGCGTGTGTGTGAGGAGGCAGGGGTGGAATGGTGAGCGGGCAGGCATAGGGAAAATGGAAGTTCCTAAGGCCAGGATCCTCACCTAACTCTTAATTGCTTGATGGTGTAACTGGCCTGCTGCTAGGCTGCTGCTTCCACACCTGTTGGCAATGAGCCATTATTGTCCTTGTTACTATATAAAGAGCTCTGCCCAGTGTTCTCCCCAGAGGCAGAGTCGGAGATTAGTTGCAAACACCCTGGAGGCAGACATGACTCCAACGCTGGACCTGCCATCATGAGAATAAAACTTGGTATAAACCGTTTTACCTCTAACTTCTGTTCTTATTCTGTCTCAGCAAATCCAGTGAACTTGCCCAGGGGCAGTTCCCTCAGACGAGACAGCAGAGAAGTAGCTTGGGAGATGCTTGCCCACAGATACCTGTGGCACTCTCAGTGGTGGTGGGGGAGAGCGACTTACCACTGTGTGGGAGAGTCTGGGGACTTCCTGGCCCCTAGGAGCCAAACAGGAGTTGTATAGCTGCCCCTGATCTGAGAGACTTCAAAGAGAGAAGGTAGCCGGAAGACCCTCTAGGTCCTTCAGCAGGTGCCCCATAGTCTGCTTCTTTCTATATCATTGGCCCTTGAGAGATACACACCATTTTGCCGTCCACCCTTGTTTCACTAACATCATTTAGAGCACTCTAAAAACCAGATGTGAGCTCCAAATGAGCAACTAAGAAAAACAGTCACCAAGAACTGACAGAAGTTAGTATATAAATACCCCATCTTCCTCACCCTTGAGAAGGAGAGCTCTGAGGTGTGTGTTTTACACCAGCCTACAGAGATTTTCAGCAGGATTAACTCCAGTTACCCACAGTTCTAATTGCCTGGATAATAATCCTTTTATTTGCTTTCTTCCCTTTCTTCACTTTCCTTCTCTGCTACCCGCCTTTCCTAGGATCATCTCCCACATAAACTGTTTGCACCCAAATCCTTGTCTCCAGGGCCTGCTTCTTAGGATACTCAAACTAAGAGTTGTTCTGTGCTGGGGTTGAATGAAGCAAACAGAACACTCCAGCCTGTTGCTCCCCTACTTGACTTTCAGAATACTTCCAGCTTGGCATGGAGGGATTTTCTCTTTAGGGAATTTAAGCAGGTGGAAAGAATGCCTTACAGATACTGATGCCGGGTGTTCTCAACCAACAGCCCCGCCGAATCAGCCCACAGTGAAGCGTCAGGAAACAAGCTCCATTCTGAGAGTCTCTAATAAGCTCCTATGGTATTTGACTCGAGTTTTTTAGGTCCTTACTACATGTGAATAGGCAAGCACCAACAGAAAATTTTAATATGATAGATGGAGACCAAATTAACAACAAAGCAGCTGAGACGAATAAGAGACTATTCCGGAAGAAGGAAACTTTAAACATGTACTATTAAATCTTCTTTAAAATGTAAATTAAGCTTTAAAACTTTCAAAATGGAAATGGAAATAAGAGCTACAAAGCAAGATTATGACACCACAACAGAGACATTTGAAGAATAAAAGACAACGCAGTAAAAACTCTATAGATGGGAGATAAATTTAAGGAATTCTCCAATAAAGACCAAAAAGACAAAGATGGAAAACAGGAAAGTAAAACAGATGGTAACAGGGCTCATATAAAGTTTGGGTTTGATCATATATCAGAAGCTGAAAAGAGAGTAACCTGTTCATATCTGAACAAAATAAACTTGGGCTGTTGTACAGGCCAAGAAGAGAGGCAGAAGTATTAATGGTTAGGAGCTCTTATATTAGGAGAAATAATGTAAACGATGTAAAGACAGTGGACATCTAGACAGAAATTAAGAGAAAAGATGGGAGATTAAATGGTGGAACAAATTCATGACTGAGCAGGTGCATGCTTATGGGCCAGTGGGTCTGATGTACAATGAGGAAGTTGAAGAACGGATGAATCCAGAGTTTCTCCAAGGATCCCGAATGGGCTGGACTCCACTGGGCAGGATGAGGAAAGATTGAGGACTAGTTGGTCGGAGTGATGTGAGAGTACAGGGGGCTGGATCGCAGATTCCCAGGTTCACGTTAAACCAGTATTTTCTGAGATCTCACTAGGTGTCAGATACCGGAACAAAGTCCATGGCTGGGTGCCGGAGGAAAGAGAGAGAGGTGAGCCACCGCAAGAAGACAACCCTCTTTAGGGGTGTAGTGAAAGAAGGCACGCCCCTTGGCCTGGAGGTGGTGGGGGCAGCGATGATCGTTGTGTGCACAATACTTGGTGACAGGAGGTGTGAATACACGCTCGTGGCGGATATGCAGCCTACGCCAAACTCACGGATTCTGGTCTCGGGTTACATAGGGAAAACCGGAGCCCCGTGGACTTCCTGGTAGCGCGAGGGAGGCAGGGTGCGCATGCGAAATCTAGCGCAGGGCTTAGTCAAAGGCGGCGGGAAGTTGGTTTTCTGAGCCGCAACTGAGCAACTGGAAGACGGATTGGAGACGACGGACCAATAAACAGATGTTTCATTGGCTTAACCGCTCAGGCTCCGGACCTCCAGCTTCCCATTGGCTGTTTCAAGCAGAGCAGGGCGTGACTCTAGGGCTCCGCCCCCGCCGTGCCCCAGCCTAGGGGTCTCTGGCTGAGGCAGCGGGACGTAAGTGCGCGGGGCCTGCAGCTTCCTCTTGCCTCTGCGCTGGAGTCGCCGCCGCTGCCGCCCGCTCCCCGGCGAGCCGGAGTCTCCGTGCCGTACCCCGAGTGCCCGGCCGCGCGGAGCCGGGATGCCCTGCCCCTGCTGTGGGCCCTCATCATGGAGACCAAACGGGTGGAGATTCCCGGCAGCGTCCTGGACGATCTCTGCAGGTACCGCCGCTCCCGGCGCTGCCCGGGTCCCCTTTCCTCCCGTCCTCGTCTTCTCGCAGACCCCCAGGCCTCCCGGTCTCCTCCCCCGCCCACATCCTGAGCCTCCCTTTCGGAGGCTGCCCGCCTTTCCCGGTCGACCCTTCCTGGGACGCCACGACCCCTCTTTCCGCCGCAGCCTCCCAGCTTGTCACAGTCCCTTCTACCCTTCCTGGCGAAGCACCGGAATTTCCTCATTTTTTTTTTTAGTTCTCCAGATATTTTGCTTTCCTGCACGCGAAGCCGCTTCGCCGAAGTCTGGGTCCTTAGGGTTTTTCGGCTGCCCGCACCCTCTCCCACTGTTTTTTCGGCATCTCAGACCTTTATAGACCGTTTTCTTCCTTCCTCCGTCTCATTCCCCCGTTCTGTTCAAAGACCCCAACGTTTTAAGTCTTTGAATGCCGGGTTCCCTGACCTACGCAGGAAGCAGTTTTCAAACTTAACCCTTTCCCCCGTGTGTTCTTACGTGTCCGTGGTATTCTCTGTAAATTGCTATGAAGAATTCCTCTGGTTCATCCCAAAACTTATAATTGGAAGGGGGGGAAAAGTCTCGAGCTGATTTTCTTTTCATCCCATAATTATCCTTAAAGGAAACTCTCAGCCGCGGGGTTTTAATTCATGATAATGCTTTTACAAGAGAAAATTTCTGCATTCTTTCTTGTCAGCTGTGATTTCAGATAGCCAAACACGTGTAAAATGAACTTAAAATATTTCGTTTTCCTGAAGTGAAATTTTGGTGCAGTAATACCCTGACGTGTCGTCAGTGTAAGTGGGTTGTGAAATATTAAATCACAAGTGAGGACGAGCTCTGATAACACATTTTCAGTCATAGTTACTGTATGTCTAAAAGTCTGGCTTTTTGCAGCTTGTGTTGGATTCACGCCATTTTTTAAGTGGGAAGGCAAGAATATGTGTAGAGTTACTGCTGTGTGCCAGTCACTGGGTGCTCCCTTCACATACATCGTTTTATTTAATCCTTGAAACACCCCTATTTGGTAGGTGCAATTGTTTGCATTTTCGTCTGACGGACCCAGATTGTAATTTACACAAGGCCACATTCATTGTAATTCAGAAGAGAAAAAAAAAGTCGGCCTTTTTCTTTACATTTCTTGTGCTTTTTCTCCTACCCCAGGTGGATGTGATGGAAAGTTAAGGCTAGCATTTTAAACCTCATGAAAGAGATGTACGTGTGATAAGTAAATAAATTAATTTTGCACCTAGTGAATATTAATGTCACCGTACTTCTCTGGTGATGGTATGACTGTAATTTTTGGAGTATGATAGATTCATATGAACCACTTAAAAGGCACTTATTTTATGTGATCTCACATTTTGTGAGAAAAGAAAAAGATGATGTGTGTATGTGTGGATAAACGACTAGAAGAACGTATACCAAAAGCGCTATTATGATTATTTTCTTCCTCATGTTCCCGAGATTTTAGAGACGAGGTGCATTTTATAATTAGAAAAAAAATTAAAGATGAGTATATATTTGGAAAGGTGAGCAGTAATTACATAATAGATTAACAGGGGTACAGATTGATTCAGAAAAAGATCAGTAATCTTAAACTTTTGCTGGCATATAAACTAATCTTCCCACTAATATTGGGTTTATTTATGTTCAGAGGTTTACATATTAAAAGAAGTCATCAACTATTAAATGAAGGTGATTGAGTTTATGTGTGGAACCTGTTTACTCACAAAATAATTACGTTGTTTTGTAAACAGTATGTTTAAACATCTGTTGCATGTTAAGTGAAAACTTGGCTTTCAGTGAGTGTATTTAAGCTATACAGATCTTTTGGAATAGAATAACACTTCTTTTAATAAGTTTTTTTGGAATTAGTGTGTTTTGTCTATGTAAAATAAGAATTTTTAAAAAGCAGGGCTTGGTACTTGATAAACCAATAATGAAAGCAAATAAGAAATAACATTTCTTAAGACTTCAGGTTTTAAAAGTAATGCCATTTTCAAGTTAATATTTATTTTTGTTGGTTAACTTTGTTGTTAAATGTAAAATATTTAACTTTGTTGCTTAAAGATTTTTAAAGTTAATTCAGGCTTTTGATTGTGGGCTTATTCAGAAATTTTTACACTTAACATTTGTTTAATTTCTATAAAAACAAAACTAAGCTAAAGGTTAATTGTTCTGCACTTCTTTGCTCTTTTCAGTGCCCTCTTGATTTGAGTTTGGTCTTGACACTTGTTTTTACTGCCTTTATTTCTCTCATTCCCCCATCACCCCACCACTGTTTACTGTTAAGAGGTTTTTTGTTTTGTGTTATTTTGATTTTTGATAAATTATATATTACTGTTAATCTTACCTGCTTTAGTCATTTATCACATATTAATACATTTTGGAAAATGTAAAGCTTGAGATTGATTTTGATGTGAAAAATCAGAGACTTAAAAATTAGGGACTTAAATTTTCAAGATGTGACTTTGTTACTATTAGACAGCTTGTACACTAAGACATGGAATGTTATTTTTCAGATGCTTTAATATGCAATAAATTTCATTTATTGGAATACTCTGCAGCCACTAAAATTTCTCAAGGCAATTAGCAAGCAGTAAACTAAGGGAAAATATTTGTGCTCTGAAAAGATGAACACAATATACCCAACACTGAGTGTGACACTCTTGATTCTTTTTGTTAAAACAAACTTTTAAATGTTTGTGTGTGTGTGTGTGTGTCTGCACAAGAAAAGTCTGAAAGAATAAACATCTAACTGATAATTGGTTACTTCTGGGTGGAATGGAAATAGAGGAGGGAAGGGAAGACTTGTCTAGGTAGAATGTTCTAGTGAACACAAATTGCTTCAAAAAAAATGAGCATATATGAAATGAGTACATAAAAAAGTAAATCTGCACCATTTTGTGGTGATATTTGTCTTTGGTGCATCATGATTTTTCACGTTAAAGGATGAAAACAGTTTTGTTTTTTAATCACCACTCATCATCCTGGACATCATATGATAAAGCTGGCCATTTTTTTTTTTGGTATCATTAATATACAATCATATGAGCAACATTGTTGTTACTAGATTCCCCCACCACATACCCCATTACAGTCACTGTCCATCAGCGTAGCAAGATGGTATAGAGTCACTACTTGTCTTCTCTGTGCTATACTGTCTTCCCCGTGCCCTCCCCCACCCACGTTATGTGTGGTAATCTTAATGCCCCTATTTCCCTTCTCCCTGCCTTCCCACCCTCCCCCCCCCAGTCCCTTTCCCTTTGGTAACTGTTAGTCCATTCTTGGGTTCTGTGAGTCTGCTGCTGTTTTGTTCCTTCAGTTTTTGCTTTGTTGTTATGCTCCACAGATGACTGAAATCATCTGATACTTGTCTTTCTCCACCTGGCTTATTTCACTGAGCATAATACGCTCTAGCTCCGTCCATGTTGTTGCAAATGGTAGGATTTGTTTTCTTGATATGGCTGAATAATACACCATTGTGTATATGTACCACATCTTCTTTATCCATTCATCTACTGATGGACACTTAGATTGCTAACATTTCTTGGCTATTGTAATAGTGCTGCGATAAACATAGGGGTGCATATGTCTTTTTCAAACTGGGCTCCTGCATTCTTAGGGTAAATTCCTAGGAGTGGAATTCCTGGGTCAAATGATATTCCTATTTTTAGTTTTTTGAGGAACCTCCATATTACTTTCCACAGTGGTTGAACTAATTTACATTCCCACCAGCAGTGTAGGAAGGAATACAGGGTTTTTTAAAATAACATTTACATTAGCTTATTAAAGAATGGAAAAGCATGTTTTTAAAGTAAAAACTGAAAAACTTCTGTTTGCTATACTGTTTCTCTTTTAAAGAGATGCTTGGAGTAATTTTTAAAGCCCCTTTAAAAACTAAATGGTAAGGCCACTCTGGTGTTAAAAGGAGAAAGGTATTTTCTGGCAGCTAATGTTACTTCTAGTTGGTGATCTCATACGTTAATTAAGTGATTTGTGCTCCTCAGTAGCTTGCCATTTTAGTGTTCAATTCTACTGAAACATTTCTGTACTAATTGCGGTCTTTGTGCTAATGTTCTTTCTATCTGGGAACATTAAAAGATGACATTTTGTAAGGTAGAGAAATTTTTTCTGTAAAAAATTATCACAAAGCATTTTATTTCAACTATTACTATATAATATGTACGTATATACCACACTTTAAAAATCTTTAAAACATCAGAAACAGAATGAAAGCATCGAAGCATCAAAACCTCCTTTAAATTTTTCATGTACTAGAATTTCCTTTTTCTTACAACGTTTCTTAAAGAAGTCAGCTTTTTAATATTAAAAAGATGTATTCGTGTAAGGTTAGAAAAAAGAAAAGTACAGGTGAATTTATAAATGAAAAGCAATAGTCTCCTTCCCTACCCCTTCGATCCCAGTTCAGCTCTCCAGACTTTCATCTGTTTTGTGTTGAATTCTTCTAGTGGATTCTTCCATATTTTAAAATATTTTTGCACCAATTTCTTGTTTTTCCAACTTTAGATATTAGATTAAGGATTTAATTTACCTTGGAGATAATAGGTGAGGGTTTAGTTTACCATACCTCCTGTTGTCCTTGTACTTCCAATCCAGTGAAATCACTAAACTAATTGGTTCCGTTGGTTACCTTTGTGACTTTGATATACTTATAATTATATTTTTGTCTTAAGAACTTAGCCATACCTCTTGAGTCTGTATTTGATAAGATAAGGCAAGTAGTGCCCTATCTTCTATTTCTTTCTTACCCATTCCCTCAGCTTGTATCCACGTGACCTTAAAATAAAAATTAAGATCATGACCAAAAAGATATCCTACAGTATGGGAGAATATATTCATAAATGACATATCTGATAAGGGCTTGACATCCAAATTATATAAAGAGCTCACGTACCTCAACAAACAAAAAGCAAATAAGCCAATTAAAAAATGGGCAGGAGAGCTAAACAGACACTTCTCCAAAGAAGAAATTCAGATGGCCAACAGGCACATGAAAAGATGCTCCACATTGCTAATCATCAGAGAAATGCAGATTAAAACCACAATGAAATATCACCTCACACCAGTTAGGGTGGTCAACATCCAAAAAACAAACAACAACAAATGTTGGCAAGGATGAGGAGAAAGGGGAACCCTCCTACACTGCTGGTGGGAATGTAAGTTAGTACAACCATTGTGGAAAGCAGTATGGAGGTTCCTCAAAAAACTCAAAATAGAAATACCATTTGACCCAGGAATCCCACTCCTAGGAATTTACCCTAAGAATGCAGCAGCCCAGTTTGAAAAAGACAGATGCACCCCTATGTTTATTGCAGCACTATTTACAATAGCCAAGAAATGGAAGCAACCTAAGTGTCCATCAGTAGATGAATGGATAAAGAAGATGTGGTATATATACACAATGGAACATTATTCAGCCATAAGAAGAAAACAAATTCTACCATTTGCTACAACATGGATGGAGCTAGAGGGTATTATGCTCAGTGAAATAAGCCAGGCAGGGAAAGACAAGTACCAAATGATTTCACTCCTCTGTGGAGTATAAGAACAAAGAAAAAACTGAAGGAAGAAAACAGCAGCAGATTCACAGAACCCAAGAATGGACTAACAGTTACCAAAGGGAAAGGGACTGGGGAGGATGGGTGGGAAGGGAGGGATAAGGGGGAAAAAGGGCATTACAATTAGCACACATAATGTAGCAGGAGTGATTATGGGGTAGGCGGATACGGGGAAGGCAGTATAACACAGAGAAGACAAGTGGTGATTCTATAACATCCTTCTATGCTGATGGACAGTGACTGCAGTTGGGGGAATGTGGTGGGGACTCTCAAATAGGGGGCGTCTAGTAACCATAATGTTGATCATGTAATTGTATATTAATAATAGCAAAAAAAAATACATGAGCTTTTAAGTAAAAAAAAATTAAGATCATGTTTACATTTCATTTTGTAACATTATGAAGTCTGTTACACTTTTTGCTATTGGCTGATTGCAAAAGCCAATAGCATTTGTTACATGGTTTAACTATATACATATGTTTCAAAGTAGAGGCAAGTCTACAATGGCTAGGATTTTGTTTCTTTTTCCCCTGGCCACATTATCACCATTTCTTTGTAGGGATCTTGAAAGAGAATGTTCAAATGAATTCTTTCTTATATTCTACAAATAGATCGAAAGGATGCTGCCATTTCATTTTCTTTTGGAGAAAGAAGCATATCTTCATTATTCCCTGATTTCTCCTAGCTTTTGAAATTCGTTTTTTTTAATTGTCTTTTTGTTCTAAATTTTGGCGTTTGGCTTCTTGCTTCACATTTGGACCATGATTCCTTTGTACATTTACCCCTCTCCCCCAACATGTTTAAAGTTTCTAGGTGTCCCCCCACCCCCAGCCAATCTACTCCTTTTTATGCCCTTAGTCTTACCCTCAGTCATACTATTTATTCTATAGAATTCTTTTTTCCTGGATAGGGCCCTCATGGAGACCTCCACTCCTGGCCCCACCTGGACTCGCTGCTTCCTAGATTTGCCAAACAACTGGCCTGCTTGAATCCCCTTCCACAGCACTCCCAGGTTGTACTTTCTCTCTCATGAATCTTAACGAGGTTTAATGCTTTCTTGGTTTTTGTTGTTCTGTTGGTGCACTTTGTGAAGTAATTTCCCTTTGAGGGGTCCTTAGGAAGTAAACTTTCTGAGTCCTTTTAAGACTAAAATGTTTCTTTTTCTTCTCACACTTACACTTCCAGCTGGTTCAGGGCCCACACATTGAGTACCACCGTTCTAGGAGAGCCTCAACACTGTCTTCTTCAGGGACAGCTTTAAAAATTCACTTAATTTCTTCTTTGTCACACCCAGATTTTCCTTAGATGTTTTGTTGATCTTTGCTGTTTCATATTTAAGATGAAGTCTTATCATCCTATCTATAGGCTTCTCCTTTATGTGAGTAGATGGAGAGCCGGTTCTTGGATTGGGGAACCTTTGGAAACCAAGGAGTTCTTGTGGGGTTTGAGCTTTGGAATGCCAGCACTGTCACCCGGCTGCTGAAGGCAGGAAAGGGCCTTGGGTTTGTCCTCCCTTTCCCGCTCTCGTGTGAGGAGCTCCTGACTGTCAAAGGGATGAAAGAAGTGTAGTAAGTAGACCTTGCATTTTCCCTCTAAGTCCTCTTTCTACTTCCCATCCTCCAGTTTACTTTTCTTCGTTTGAGGCTTTTTTGGGTTCAGATGGGGATGCAATTGGATTTCTCTTTGTCCTACGCACTTTCTTTTTTTTAAAATAATTAATTAATTAAATTTTTTTTTTATTTTGGCATCATTAATCTACAAGTACATGTACAACATTATGGTTACTAGACTCCCCACATCATCAAGTCCCCCCCCACATACCCCATTACAGTCATTGTGCATCAGCATAGGATGCTATAGAATCACTACTTGTCTTCTCTGAGTTGTACAGCCCTCCCCGCGCCGCCCCCCCAGCATTATGTCTGCTAATCGTAATGCCCCCTTTTCCTCCCTTGTCCCTTCCTTCCCACCCATCCTCCCCAGTCCCTTTCCCTTTGGTAACTGTTAGTCCATTCTTCGTTTCTGTGACTCTGCTGCTGTTTTGTTCCTTCAGTTTTTTTCTTTGTTCTTATACTCCACAGATGAGTGAAATCATTTGATACTTGTCTTTTTCCACTTGGCTTATTTCACTGAGCATAATACCCTCTAGAGCTCCATCCATGTTGTTGCAAATGTATCCACTTTCTTAACCACATTTTACGTTGTGGTTAGTGTCCTCTAGAAATTTGTTGAAATGGGAACTCCTAATTAGAATAATGGATTGAACAGAAGCATCTACTCCATTAAAACAATGAAGTTTTTAAAAAACTTAAATGCATAAACCCACAAGGAATGGAAGAATGTATGAGGAGATGAGCAACAAAATCTGGGAACTATAAAGCAGAAGGGAACGTGGTATGTGATTTAGCAGACCTAATAGGCCTAAATGAGAGACGATTATAGTAGTGTCAGCGTAATCCAGAATAAGAGAATATTGCAAAGTGGTGGAAGTGAATTCCTACAACCCTCATCCCTCTTCCCCTGCTCAGCCTCCAGGATATGGCAGCCTGGCCTTTGCCCTCCAGATAAGAGATTAGAAGGTTCTCCTCTGGGTGTCTGATTAGCCCTTTGAGGAAAGATCGAAAGATACTGACTTTGTAAGTTGCTCAGTTAGATGGTTTACCTGGTCACCTTAAGTAGTACAGCTTTGTGGTATGTCACATTTAAATATGAGCGTCTGAAGTTGGCCTCAGAGGAGAGGTGGTGCTTACAGCCACAAAAAAGCAACTGGGAAGAGTCAAATTATTCAGGTGGAGGGAAACTTAAAACTCCTTTGTCTATTTAGAGAGGTAGATTTTTGCAAACATTGGAATAATCTATAAAAGTGTAATTTGAACAAAAATAGCATCTGAAAATTAAAAACATGAAAGCAGAAACAAAAATTTAAATGGATGGCTTGTAAGATGAAGTTAAGACCTTTCCAGGAAAGGCGCAGGGGTAGGTCAGAGGTAGGAAATAGCTGAGAAAAGTAAAGAATCACAAGAGGATCAGTCCATGAGTTGGTCCTTCAGCACTGAAGGATATGAGTTTACAAATAGATAAGGCCCACTGAATGATCTGTGCAGGGGATGAAAGACAGTTGGGAAATTTCAGAACACTAAAGGGGACAGAAGGAAGAACCTGTTTTTCCAGACAGAAAAAACAGGTCAGACAAAGGAATCTGAATAGCTCTTTTTGACAGAATTCGAGGCAGGGAGAGGGCCCTGTCTTCAGAATTCTGAAGAAAAATTATTTCCAACCTAAAATTATTTGGCCATCCAAATTACCAAGTGTGAAGATAAAGATACTTTCATACATACGATGTCTCAATATTTTCTCCCCTGTATCCTTCCTCCAGAAGGTATGGGATGATGTACTTTATGAAAACAAGGAACTGAGTTGAGGAAGAGAGGATGCAAGAAACATGAGATCTAATTGTATAGGATACAGGCATAGGGAAGCTTAGGGTGCTAGTTAAAGGACAGGTGTGTTATGTATAGACATCCAGTCCAGATTGGAACAGATCAGAAGGCTCAGGGATAATGTAGCTCTGGGCATAAGGGGTAAGTTCCCTGTGAAACCGACGAAACCGGAGGAGGACAAGGGGAAGGGCAGGTTGGGAGGAAGGGTTATTATTGCTCACAGCTTAGCACGCTCCCAAGACCTTCCTCTCCGCTAGCAAACGAGCGCCGTCCATCTGTCCCCTGTCCCTTGCTGCCCGGGTGTGCCTCTCCCCAGCCCATCCCTTCCGGCAGGAACTCCAAAGGCGTGTCCCTGGTGACTGGCGGGCACCAGACCAATTAGGTACCAGGAACAGAGGGGAGGAGAGATTGGCCATTTTCTCTCCACCGGAGAATCATCACAGTTTTCTATATGGCTTAGTTGTGAATTGCGTTTGCAGAGTCATATTAGTAATATAAAGACTGAATGCTGATCTGATGTTGTGGTTATCAACTGGGGATAATTTGTGCTTCACTCAGGAAATATTCGGCAATATCTGGAGATCTTCTTGGTTGTCACGACTTGGTGGGGAGTGCTATTCATATCTAACGGGGAGAGGCTAGGGACGCTGCTGAGCACCCTAGAAGACTTAGGACAGCTCCTCTCGGCGTAGATTCATCTGCTCCGAACGGCAATGGTGCTGAAGTTGACAAACTAACCAAAACTATGGTGTGATTTTCTTGGAAGGATGGAGAGATGAGAAGGGTGTGTAGAATGGGGGTAGGAATAGAGTTAATTCCTTCTCTTCCATAATGGGAATCAATGGAAAATGCCCCAAACTGAAAAAATAAGAAATAGGAATATTTTTTTTTTTTTTAAGTTAAGACAAGTTAGTAAGTTAAATAAAATCAGGCAAAAGAAGGCTGCTCTTTGCAGGGCTGTTTGTCCTACATGCGCCACCCGGTGGCGTCTGACTTGGGCATGGAGCTCACAGAGGCAGTGGTCTGCTGCTGTAGTCACCAAGCTTGTGTAGCTTGGGGTTGATCCTCAGAGCTCATAAACAATTTCCTGGGGCCACTTTTCTGAGCTGCTGCTCCTCTGCTATCTCCCTGGTACTTGTCTACTTATTGGGGCTCCCCTTTTTAGTCCTGTAGCCGGAAAGCCTCTGCTGCACACTTTGTGTGACTCTGCTTATGTCTGGGGCCATGCAGCTGGAGGCCGGAAGGAAACAAGCAATGGAGATGGGCCCTTCTCTGCTAGGACCGCTCTCGCCGTTGGAGAGGAGATTCCTGTCCCCCAGAGTCCAAGCCTCTGTGGGTCACTGTTACAAATACTATTGGCCACCACCTCCGACCATGATGGCACTGCTCGGGTTCTGGGCGTGAGAGGATGGAGAAAAGGGGCACTTTCCCCTCACTGTCTCCAAGCGGCAGGACACCCTTCAGACTCCTTTTGATCCTTGAGGTAGAAGTGGGGAGTTTCTGGTGCTCTCACTGTTGCTGCTGGTCTAGCCAGGGGATACTAAAGGGCCGAAAATGGTAAATTCATTTCAAATGCTGTCTACTTCTCCAGTTTGTCTGCTGTTGTTTATTTTTCACAGCCCTCAAATAGCTGCTCCATGCACTCTGACCTGGTTTTATAGCTGTGTTTTATGGGAGGAACAGAGTGGATTGTGCTTGTTCCATCCTTCAGTTTGCTAGACTATGGGTATAAAAATGTGCAAAGAGATAATACATTATCCCAGTGAACTAAGAAGAGTTTGTGGACAGTAATAGTGAAAAACAGATAATGGCTGTATTGGAATGGCAGTCGGAGAGAGTATATAAATCTGTTCAGAGGAGTCTGGTGTACTTACATAGGAGAAACAGTGTTTGTGGAAGTTTGCTAGATGAACAAGAGAAGGGGAGGGTAGATACAGGATGTGGATGGCAATTTAGGACAGTTCCAAGAATCAGGTATTGCTCAGTACAGAGAAACTCAGAGGTTGATACAAGGGGTTGTGTAGGTGAGCAGGGACCAGATCTTGAATGCCATAAAAAAAGTTTAGATTTTTTTAATCTTAGATAATGCCATCAAGGTTGTGTGTTAACACATTTTATTTCCAGTGAATGTACAGTTTAAGCTCCTTTTCCCCCTAGTTTTTCTCTTAAGATGTAGGTTATTGTACATACATTTGTCTTACTATTTATTATTCATTCTTCGATTGGAATGTTACTTTATTTTTATAACTAAAGCATTTTTTTGAAGTTTAATTTGAAATTTGGAAATAGCCAGGAACATTTAGCACCACAGATAATGAACAGTGTACGTGATCAAACTGGGTGATAACTATTTTTAATTCTTAAAAATGAGTCTAAAAACCAATGGATTTCTTTTATGTAGTCAGATCTGTATCTAAAGGTTGCTAGAAAAAAAGATGAACAAAAATGCCTTGTGGTGAAAGACACAATTGGTTGCTTAATGAGTGTTATACATTACATGCACTTAGATTCATACATTCTGACTTGTTGCACAGAAGAGGGATTCATTATCTTAATCACATGTATACACAGGTACATATAATATAGTGTACATTTATACTAAATATATAAAATAAATATATTCCCTCCTCCCTCCAAATGTGCTTGGAAATGACAATTTAAGATTTTTTTTTAATGTGTGTAATGGACAATTAGTCTGAACTCATATTCTGCAGACGAGGCTCTTTGAGAAGTCTGGTACGTTGGTAAGCACCAGAGTATTGATTTCTTTAATATTTCTTTGTCATACTTTAAGTGTGACAATTAAGCAGCTCTCTAATATCTTTTCTATTTGATTATGTGAATATATTTGCATATGTTGTTAAAAGATGTCACCAGACATTGGAAGAAATCCTAGTGAAGGTTGTTTTCTTGGTCACCTTTAATTTACTGTTAGTGAGCTCTTAAAAGTTTATCTGTACTCTGAACAGAGAGTAAACAAACATCTTCTTAAAAAAATTATGAGTGAGATACATGTGATACATTCTTTTTTTCTCCCCCCAGGACTCATCTTCCCTATAGTAATTTTCCCCGAATTTTGCTTCCATGATCACCACTGCTCTTGGTTCCTATTCTATGTTGGTGGGTCAGAAATGAAGCAATTAAATAGGTAGACTAAATCGTTATGGTTTGTAAATGTAATTTTTGTGTGTTTTTGTTTTTGACAGCCGATTTATTTTGCATATTCCCAGCGAGGAAAGAGACAATGCTATCCGAGTGTGTTTTCAGATTGAACTTGCCCATTGGTTTTACTTGGATTTCTACATGCAGAACACACCAGGATTACCTCAGTGTGGGATAAGAGACTTTGCAAAAGCTGATATCCTTTTTATTACTATCATGACTGTCTTTCTTTCTTGTTGATAAAATATTTCAGCACAAATTTCCTTTTATTTGTCTTTGAGATTTATAGGCTATTGGATAAAATGTACTTAGTTTCTAAAAATTGCTGTATATAGATAGAAGACACAATTTAATAGTATTTTTATGTAGAGGACTCCTTGAAATGTGCGCTGATGATTAGAATTCAATTTGATTGTCTTTTCTTTCAGAAATAGCATATTTCTAGGACTGATCTGTTTGTTTTCTTGCTATCCCGTTTAACCAGATGATCTTTAATCTGATCCCTACTTTTCTGAGATAGATATTCTTAAGTAATTATTGAATATTTACTATGTTCAAAGTAGTGTTTCTGGTTCTGTGGCAAATAAAAAGTCCTTGCCTTCAAAGAAGCTTTGCTTTCCCCTCCATTTACAGATAAGATAGGAGCTTCTCATAATTTGTTATAAGAAATTCTTCTATAATATTTAAGATTATAAAAGAAGCTATGTCATAAGGCAAAAAGTTGATGAATTGCTAATGGTCATGATAGTAAATGTGTTTAGAATTTGGGAAAAGGTGAAAAGCTTTAGGCACAGCTATGTTTTTAAGGGAGTATAGGATTTCTAAATAGAAAAGAGTGGGGAATATGTTGCAGGTAAAGAAAAAAGGATGGAGCAAAATTAAGAATTGGAAAGGGTAAGGGGGCTATCTGGGGAAGTAAATTAGCTTGTATTGAAAAGAGGTTTCTTATGGGGATATAATAAGAGATATGGATGGAAGGTGTGTAGGGGGGTTTGTGGGTTCTTAAATCTTGAGCTGAAGTGTTTGATTTTTATTCTGTAGGTCACTGTTTTTAACCATAAATCATGCAGTCAATGGAAATTGTACCCACAAGTTTACTGTACTACACTAGAGTTGAAGTAGGGATGAAGTGACCTAAAAAAAACCCTTCTACTCAGCCCCCTAAAGTTTTTATTGAGTTCCATGAAATACGGAGCCCCTTAAGGGTCTGCAGAAAATTGATGAAATTCTGTTTGTGCTAGATAACTGTTAACCATTTTGAGCAAAGCTAAAGGATATTCTGATCATTTGAAAATGGTATTCAGGAAGACTTATTTGGCAGGATAGGTTGAATCATAGGATGGACTGTTAATTATGTGAGATGAGGAGCAGTAAGGTCCTGAACCATAGCAGAGGGACTGCAAAAAAAAAAAAAGACCAAAGAAACAGATTCTAGTGGCATTTAGGATCAAGCTATTTGACTGATTAAATAGGGAGAAGTAAATGAGGAGTCACAGGGGAATAGAAGCACTATTGAGCACTGTCTTTGTTAAAGGCTCAGTGATAGGGTCTGTGGAAAAATCAGACTTTTTTAGAAGCCGTGAGCTAATTATAAGAACATTAGAATAGGCAAATCCTCTTAATTCTGTGATTTTGGTCTATTTTGCATAGACTTAGGGCTCTTATCAGAACAATTTCACATACTTTGGAGTTCTGGGTTAAGATTTGGTGTGTGTATGTGTGCACATGCACTTTAAACTTCCTTTGCTATTAAAAAAATTGAAAACCTGCTTTAGTTATCTTTTAATTCAGTTATATGGAGCAAAAACCTTTTTTGCTAATATGGTGGCAGACTTCACTAAATAACTGAGTGCTTCTTCTGTGTCAGTGAGCAAGGTAGATTCAATCCCTGTCTTCAGAAAGATGAGACAGACAGGAGGGAGAGACAGGAAAGGACACGATTACATGCAGTATGGTAACTTATGGTAGGGTAGTACAGGGTTTAGTAGAAATGGAGGAGAGGCATACTCTATCCACATTCGGAATTAGATAAAAGTTTTCTTTGGAGTAAGTGGTCTATGTGAGAAAGATCTGTGTGAAAAAGTGAATAGAGCTTAATATGATTGGGTTTTAGAGTAAGTGGGTGGGACAAGATGCTGAAGCATGTAGGAGTTTTATAGTCCATGTTTGTTTGGACTTTATCCTGAAGATCAATAGGACAATATAGGAGATTTTTTTTTTTAACTTATTTTGAGAAAATCTTCAACTTACAAAGAAGTTGAAAGAATATTACAGTGAACTGCCATCATACCCTTCTTGTGTATTCAACCACTGTTAACTTTTTACTGCATTTGCTTTACTTCTTTCTAGGGTTGTTTTGAAATATAACTCTGGGATAGTGTAGGCAATGAATTGAAGGAAGGCAAGATTCAGGATCTAGTTAAGATGCTATTTGACTAATTTATGAGAGAGAAATGGAAATCTGTGAAGGAAGTGGTTAAATTTGAATGATACTTAGGAGATAAAATTGGTGTTATCTTGGATGTCTGAGGAGAGGTGGTAAAAAGAATCAAGGATGGTACCCAAGTTTCTGGTTTGAGCAGTTGAGTGGATGGGTATGCCGTTCGATTTGTAGAAAAATAAGAGAAATTTTGTGGGGGAAGTCTGGGATATTGAAGTGGAGAGATGTATAGACTAAAAGTTAGTAGCCTGAGTTCCGGAGCCAGATTCCTTGGGGTAGCATCTCGTCTTTGCCTTTACTAGCCATGCAACCTTGGGCACATTGTGGGGGATATCTGTGCCTCTATTTTCTCGTTTGTAAATTGTGCATAATAATCTTGTGATTTTTCTTCAGTAAGCACTCGGCCATTCAGGTATAGATCAGGTATCCTGGATTTGCTCCTGGGTTGAAGTTTTGCTAGGGAGCTATATATTCAGACAACAGTGGGGCAAAGGAATTTTATTAAAGTGATTGATTAAAATGATGGACCATATGTTTAGGGAAGAAGTGCAGGAGGGTGCTAATACAAAGGAAGACAAAGATTGATGTAGAATAATGATACAGTGTAAGTAATTAAAAGATGTCATAGAAAATTATCGTCAACAAGTTTTATTTTAATGAGTCTGCCAGAATAGTTCTAATGGTGGCAAGATCCAGAATGTTGCTGTGGGAATTGGCCCTAGAAGTGGGAATGGATGTAAAAGACAAGGAATACAGGAACCAAGGCTAGAGCTTGAGATGGGTTGCCCACGGGGAAGTTGTTATCATCTAAGATAATGGTAGGCTTTTGGATGGAGATTACTGTCTAAATGATTGTTTATAGCTAGAGCATATTTTTCATGATTTTGCAAAAATGTTAGAATAAAAAATATGTTTAAAAAAATCACCGAATTGTTAAAAGGAGAAGGTAATACAAGTGGACATGTGCTTAAGATTCTTTCATTCTTTATTTAATCAGTGTAACCCTCTTTCTTTCTCTTAGAACTACTATTTAAGGCCCTATAACCCAGATTTAAGACTCATAATATTTGGTTTAGAGGTTAAAAAAAATCAGACAGTAATTAAGAATTTTCATGAAAATTACAAATGATAATTAAACATTATTCAGTGCTTGTTATAGGGCCTTTTAAATTAAATACTTTACCTCATTAAATAAAATGGTAATGTTAAAAATTCACACTTCTGTATTTGAACTGAATTGCTTGTATGCACTATTAAGTTGGGGAGGATTGTAGAGTTGCAGTGGAGAAGTTAATGTCATCTTGGTAATTGTGGGAACTTCAGCAAGTGCTTAAACCTTAGGGTTCTTTTCAGCATTAACTCCAAGTATATCATGAACCTTGGTTGGTTGGTTCACCCAACTCAACTTACTCGGTGGTGGTTTTGGGGTAGGGAAAAAATGGATAAAGGAGTGTAAAGAGTCTCCAAAGTTAAGTTCTATCAGTTGATTTAATTTCTCTTGCTAAACCTTTCTTGTTATTCTTTTTTAAAGAAGGTGTTTAAAGGGTAGAAAAATGAGATAATACCACTTTGTGGAGACACTGATGTAGCTTGAAATTGTTAGGAACATTGTAGGGAGAAGAAAGAGAAAAAAAAACTGGATAACTGCCCTACTGTTTGAACTGTTGGAAGTTATCTCTGTTCCTGGGGTATTTTTTCAATGTTTTTCTCTATGGTTAAATTTTTAATGGAAAAAAATAACTCATTTATTTAAATTTATATTTAGATTCAAAAAAAGTCTGTGGTGACTTTAAAATGCATAGAGATTTTACTAAACTCTAAAGTCAGACTTTTATTGGCAAATAACTTTCAGGATCTCAGCAAGCCCATGTAGAACCTTGGGCTTCATGGAAAGGTTAATGTTGTATCCAAACTTTATCCCTTTTTTTTTCCTTCCCCAGCTGAAGGCATGGAATACTTGGGATTAACCTAGTGCCTGCCTTTTTTTTCCTTATTGAAGTGTCATTGATATAGTCTTAACACTGGTTTCAAATATACAACACACTGGTTCAACAGTTACCATATTATTAAATCCTCACTACAACTAGTGCAGTTACTATCTGTTGACATAAGAATGTGTTACAGAATCATTGACTATATTCTCCATGCTGTACTACCATCCCCATGCCCACTTTATATTATGATTGAGAATTTTTGTGTCTTTATCCCCCTCCCTGCCACCCACCCAAGCCTCTCCCCCCATGGTAACCACCAGTCAGTCACTTCTCAAGTGGCTATGAGTCAGTCCTAGTGCCTATCCTTTAGTTACAGTGTCATACATGGTTGACTTTGGGTTCTTTGAGGGCCTCTCTAGTTAAAATCAAAACAAATATTTAGATATAAAACTGTAGAACTCATAAATTTGTTTTCACAAAATGAATCTAATGTGTTTTTGTTAAACTGAACTGGTGATCACAATGTGAATGTAATATCGATTTCTTTGAGTGCCTGTATACCAGTTTTTTCACCAATTTTGCTCCATCTGTTTTTAAAAACAAAATTTTTTATTAAGGTATCATTGATAAACACTCTTATGAATGTTTCACATGAAAAACATTGAGGTTACTACATTCACCCATATTATCAAGTCCCCCCCACACCCCATTTCAGTCCCTGTCCGTCAGTATAGTAAGATGCCACAGAGTCACTACTTGTCTTCTCTGTGCTACACTGTCTTCCCCGTGACCCCCCCCACCATGTATGCTAATCATAATGCCCCTCAATCCCCTTCTCCGTCCCTCCCCACCTCCCCCACTCCTCCCCTTTGGTAACCACTAGTCCCTTCTTGGAGTCTGTGAGTCTGCTGCTGTTTTGTTCCTTCAGTTTTTCTTTGTTGTTATATTCCACAAATGAGGGAAATTATTTGGTACTTCTCTTTCTCTGGCTTATTTCACTGTTGCTCCATCTGTTTTGAAACCTTCCTTTCTATATTATGTTGGGATATCATTTTACCTTAATACATCATTTGTGTATTTTTAGGTTTCTTCTGTTTTTAGTATCCCATAACGGTTAATAGTACTAGTACCAACATGGCCTCTGAAATCTAGTATTGCTTGATATATGTGATTTAAAACATACTACATGTTTTTAGATTAACATCAAAGTGGGAACTATAGAATATATAAGTTTTCATAGAGGTCTTAAGGACCCTTAATATGTCCTTGGTTTGAGAAACACTATCATGAGTTGCAAGTTTCCATTCTTCTCATAATTAACAGTGTTGTAGTATGAGGCATTTGAATAGCATACAGTATGGGAAGACTGAGCATATACTTACTTTACAAGTTTGGGTTTTATTTACTTTTTAAAAATTAAAAGAAATTATTTTACTCTGCCCAATTTTGAGGGGGCGGGAGCATGCCCAATTTTGAAACAGGCTGTACTTTTCTTAATAGGCAGATTTATCTTTCTCTATAATCCTTAGTAAACCTTCATCTTTTAAAATGTTTTTTATCATAAAAGCAGTACATATACATAATAAAGAAATTTCAACAGTATAGAGTGTTAAATACTTTCTCCTTTGTTCTGCTTCCCGGAGTTAGCCACTTTAACTGGTTCTGGGGGTTTCTGGCTCTTACCGGTATGTGTGTACTGTACTCCTGTTTCTTGCAGTTGGTTTCAGTATTTGTTGACTCCTGATAATGATGAATTCAACTCAGTGAGAAGTATTTGAGGTATTTCCGTGGTCCTGAATGTATTTATGTTAACTTAGGGGGCCAGAACTATGAGTATTCCAAAGCTTGATCTGTGTCTAGGCTAAGTGCAGAAGTTGGCGATGACTGGTTCAGGATAAAACTGTGAAGAAACCAAATTGGATAAACATGGAGTGAGGTAAAAATTGGAATAATTTCATATAAAATACACAATTGGTTTAAATAGGTCTCTTTCTTAATATATGTGTTCAAGCTGTATTAAGGGAGAAAGTGGCTTCCTTAACACTATGTATACTCTTCAGTCATTGTCCATTTTTGCTGCCCCAAGGTGAAGATGTGGAAAAAATTTTGGATGAATGGAAGGAATATAAAATGGGAGTACCAACATATGGTGCGATTATTCTTGATGAGACACTTGAAAATGTGAGTGCAATAGAATAAGATTTTCAGTGAAATGGTGATCAGCTGTTTTCACCCTGCTAGTATGTGTTTTTTCTCTTATGTTCTGAACTGAGGTTTTAAAATATACTTAGATTTTTAGTGCTAAATGGCCACATTGTTCATATTTTGTCTGCATTCTGGGTCTTAATATTATATCCTTGTTGCAGTATGGCTTATTATAAAGAAGCATTACTTGTTGAGGAAATACTTAAAAATGATCAGAATGCCTTTCTTCACACTAGGAGTGCTATATTTAGACTCATGGAAGGTATTTAAACCAAGTACTATAAAAATTATTGGTGATAATGGTTACCTGAAGTAAGGGGGTAAACACCTTTGACTCTTAGAAAGCATGGGAAAGGAGGTCAAGTTTTGTTTTACCTCTGCTTGTTTTGTAGGTACTGCTGGTTCAGGGGTACCTAGCAAAATCAGGCTGGGGATTTCCAAAAGGAAAAGTAAATAAAGAAGAAGCTCCTCATGACTGTGCTGCGAGAGAGGTGAGTTACTGCGGTCTGAGACACAGTGGCACTGGCGATTATGCTTTGGGGGTGTTCCTTCCAGCCATAGAGATGACTGTGTTTGGGCCGTCTGATCCCTTTTCCAGAATTTGGCTACATGAAGTAACTTACTTTGATTTTTCTGTCCACATCTTTCTATCATTCTTGTTTCCATTTTTCTTTCATTGTCCATTTTTAATTTTACTACCTCGAACTCCTTTTTTTGGGATAGTATCTTCTCTACCTTTCCTCATAAAATTGGATTTGCAGTTGGTAAAACATTTTGGCTGTTTTAACTCTTGTATTACGTTTGTAGTCTTGGCTTCCAGACAAGTGCACAATTTGGGCTTTCTAAGAAACTTAGTATTTCTTTCACAAAACCTATTCTAGCTTCCCCCTCTAGGATGAAGTTTAATTCTTAAAGTATTAAAGCTCCCTCCCCTACCCTAACACAAAATTTAGCCATTCCTAAATTTATCTTTCTTCATTTTTAGTCAAGAGGGTTTATTCTCTTTCCCCTGAATTTGATCAATTTATTTCAGCCTCTAAACTTTTGCTTATATTATTTCTCTATCTGGAAAGTCCTCTCTTTTTTCTGCCTATTCAAATCCTGTCTATCTAGGTAACTTTCTAGACCCAGTTCAAATTACCCTTTTCTCCCCTTTTCTCCCCGAAGAACTGCTGCCAACTAGTTCTCTATCCAAGACCTGAGTTCCTTATTTATAAAACAAAGTTTAGAGCAGATAAAATCCTTTTGAAGTCTAACCACTCAGCCTACAGTAGTCTTTGAATTTTAATAGCAGTTGTTATCTTTATCACTCACTTTATGATAGATTATATACGGTATTTTTATTTTCAGTTCCTTATCATTTATCACATTATACATTATCCTTGAGATTTAAGAAGTTAAGCAAGCTCTAAGGAAGTATGATATAATGAAAACTGGCCTAGGAATTGAAAGAATTTTTTTGTTCCAGGATATGTTACTCAGCCTAGAGCAAGCCCCTAAATCTTTAGAAGATAAAAATTTAAGATACATTCAAGGGCTTCATAACCAAGAAGTAATATCTTCATAACTAGAAATAATATCTTTAAATCTAAGGTGGTAGTGATTGAAATTTGAGGTCGTTTGAGGTGGCAGTATGGATTTTTGGCATATTTAATTTGGATCTGTTTCTTCTTCTTTTTTTTTTTTTTTTACTTTTCCCACAGTACTGCTCACTGCCTGGTTTAAGTTTGGGTGTAATTATTAGTGCGGGATAATAGTTAAAATTCTTAAAAACCACTAGTGGTTATTTACCACAGAAAAGTTATTACTGGTTATTTACTTTGGAATAGGATTTTTTAAATGATTGAAATGCTGCACTTTATATTTAGTGTAGAAGAGCTTATCTAAGCTAGTATTTGCAACAGCTTGTAGACAAAGCCATTATGTACAAGTAAGTGAAGGTTTGTGCACACCCCTTAAAACTGAAAGCTGTTTAAGGAGCAGGTAAGAGCTTTCCCTTTCTTTCTGTAGATGGTAGGACACCTAATGGAGCAGATGTAGTCTTTCCCTTCATGCCCTCAGATTGGTAGTCCTCTTGCTCATAAGGAAGGACACAGTGGGAACCATAGCATCCTACTTAGCAGAATTGATCTGTAGTCCTGTATGTGGAGTTAGTCCTACCGCAGTAAGGTAGTTGTCCAGGTCCAAAAAAGACTACATTAACTGGAGTATGAGAAATTTAGGCTAAATTGATTGAGATCAACTGTCTCTGTAATTGGATCTTCTTAGGGGAACTTGAAGGAAATCAAATACCAAAACTGACTGAAGCAGTACTGCAGACCTAAGGAGTCTGCCTGCATCTGCCATTAAAACCTTCCGTCTCATGAGTTTTATACACTGTCTTGTAAAGAGTTGGGATGATGCAGAGATAGGATATTTGGGGTGAGAGAGAGACACGGAACCTGGGAACTGAAGCACCCAGTTTTCACTTTGGTTCATCTTACCCTCTTCTCTGAGATACTAAGATACTAAGATAGAAAGTTGGCCATGTGGTGCTGATCTCAGTATTGGCTATAGAGTACTGTGATCTGTAAGAAATTAAATAAAATGTATTCTTAGGGCATGTGGAGTGAGAGTGGAGTGTGGATGATGGGATCTAAAGAGAGTCTGTAGGAGGTTATCATCTCCGTTTCACATCTTACATTCACATGAGGAACTGAAGCGCAGAGCAGTGCAGGAGCACACCCGAGGCCTCAGGGAGCAGCAGAGCAGGGTTGCAGACCCTGGTGGTCGGGCTCCAGCGTCCATGTTCTTGACTATTACAACGGGCAGTCAAGGAGTATTTGTAAATAGGTAGTTCTGAACACACACAGATGAAAACAGGAGAGTGTGATTTCTAACTATGTCTGACTTCTAGTACACACATTTAGCCTTTTTGCTTTGGATCAATACAATTTTTTTTTCCTGTTTCAGTGTTTGTTTTGCTCTGAGGAAGGCACAGGCATCCATAGGAACCACAGTCCCTTAATTTCAGGGAAAAAACTTTTCCCTTTTTAATAAGACTTAATCCTTCTAATCTTAGCCCTTTTTAACTGATAGAGGAACTTGTCAGAAAAGACTTGACCTTCTGTACATTTTTGGATTAGGATTTTTTAAGGAAGTCTTTTCTGATTTTTTCAATGACTACTACCTTCCTCATAAAGAGGGAGAAGTTTTGTGATTAAGGCTGGAAAGGCCAAGAGCCAAGATGGAAGTGCTTGCTGATTTGGTTTCTGGAGAGGTTCTCATCCTGGCTTGCAGGAGGCTGCTTTCGTGCCGTGGGCCCCTGAGCTCTTTCCTGGGTGCCTGTGTGAGTGCAGAGAGCACGCTTGGGTCTCTTCCTCTTCTTACAGCAGCACCGGCCTGGTCTGATTTAGGGTCCACCCTATGATGACCTCCTTTAACCCTATCTTATCACCTTCTCACAGGCCCTGTCTCCAAATACAGTCACACTGGAGGTTAGGCCTTCAGCCTAAGAACTTTGGTGGACACAGTTCAGGCCATAGCGGTTGCCGGTTTGTAGTGATGAAGGTGGTCCAGGAGCAGTCCCGGATGTGCATGCAATGTGTACCTCTGCCGCTTGGTGGCACTGCAGTGTAATAGAAGCGGCACTGTTCCCGAACCACCAAATTAAGTCTTAGTTGAAATCCGGGTGGTTACTCCATTTGCTATAGGAGTTTATCTTAATATTAAATGTTTCTTTTAATTTTCATTTGTTTTAATATATAAGCAGAGTATCTAGCTGCCGTTAGACTCAGGCTGAAATTTTAAGCAGGTTTGCTCTTGCTTTTGTCTAAGTTATGCATGGATGCTTATTAAGTTGCTAATAACATTCTAATTCGGTTTAATATAGTTTATACTAGTGTCACCATTTTACTATATATGGCCGTCCAGAGGTGTTTTGTTACACTGTAGCAGAATTTAACCAATCTTATTAGGGCTGTGTATGTGGGCTCATCTGAAAGAAGGGTGGCAAGCAAGCTTTCCAGGAGAAGGCATGAATAAATTGTCAGTAAAAAGCCAATGGCCTTAATTAAAAATTTCCCATCTTCTCTTTGACCTTTTGGTTCACTTTTGGTGATTGGTTTATTTCTTATCACTTTGTTCAGTGAAATAGACTTAGGACAAAGTTGTGAAAAATGTTTTTTAGATATTGTTGAAAGGATGTATTAAGATAACCTCAGTATATTTTTGTTATTGTGGTGAAATACCAACTGCTCTTGAGAATAGCAGACGATACTTGGCAGTTCACTTGTGGTTTTGAGATTTCAAATTGTTGCTAATTATTTGGCAAAACTATATTTTGTTGTTACGAAGCTGACTTTAATAGGCATTTATATGATTTCATCTTGATAGAATTTATACAGATGAACTGTTGGTTGGTTCATCCTACCTCCCCCCTCAGGCTTGTAGGACATTGGATTGTAGGACATCTTCTGCCTGTGATGGTGCTCTCTGGATAGCACATTTTTTAATCTTATGAAATTCTGTCTGATACTATTTGAGAAGTTAATGCAAGGCCATGTGTCAGGAAAATTAACTGTGTATATAATAACAGGAATGGATGTGATTCGTAGAAGGTATGGTATTAAGATTTTTATCTTTGGTGTCTGTACAAGTAAGTGATCTGTTAATTTTTCCTGGTAAATATTTGATGAGAGTGAATACCTAATTTTAGAGGCAGATCAACGTTTTCATTTCTGGAATTAAGAGGTTATATCTGTTACTTTGATATTTGTTCTAAGTTTGGTTGGACAGGGTTTGAAGGTGCCTGGGTTAGTGCTGAAGGCCCTTTCATTTTGCCTCATATTATACCACTTCCTCCCTTATAATTCTTCAGCTGTAGCCATTTCCCAGTTACCCAAATGGAGTGCATTTTTCTTTTTGTGTATCTGGCAAACTCCTTATCATCTTTCAAGTCCTAGCTTAAGTGTATCCATCAGAATAGCATGCTGTCCATGACAACCTTCCAAAGGTGCCCACCCCAATTCACAGCTTACCCAGGGCTGAGTTAGGTAGCGCCCACCTACCTGTTGGCATGTATATCATATTACAATTTTTTTTTCTTTTTCAGACTGAGCTCCTTAAAGAGCAGTGCTTGCTTTTTTCATTTCTGAAGTCAGTGTCTAGAACAGTACTTGTCACTTATTAAGCAAAAGTATTAGAGGAAAGTGGGGAACTCTTTCCCCAGCACAATAGACCCACACTGTTTTCTAGCCACTGAGAATTCTAAGACATTCTGATTTTAGGAGTGAAGGACTTTATCAGAGTAATGTGTTACTTGAAAGAGAACATTAAGGCTTGAAGAGACCAGTAGGTTTTTCTTTTAAACAGATGTCCAATATGTTAGATTAAGCGTGACTGCTCTGGTTGAAGTTTCGAAAAGGTGAGGGTTTAGATGTAACATTAATTCCTGAGGCTTGTGTTCTCCCAGTTTTTCCTCCTCCAGTCCTTTAGCCTAAAGGCACTACTGAGAGGAAGCAGTTTTAAAACCATTAATTCACTAGTTTTCTAATTGTTTTGCACTTACAACCCCCTCTCCCCAACCCCTGATAGAATCCAGACCTGAGTACCGCCTTTCGGAAAGCCCACCCACCATCTCAGAGAGACCTAGGTTTTATCTTACCTAGGCTACAAGCATTCTCCAGAGGACACATCAACAAGCCACAAGCCCACCTTTCCCCTGACCCTTTCCCTCAAAAAGTCTGCTGAAAACCCTGGCCATAAAAAAGCCTCTTGATCTGTTAGAGGCACCTTTTTCTTTTCCTTTGTTCTGCTGGCCAGAATAGAAGGGTCCCTCTCAGGTTTAGCAATAAACTGTTGAATTCATATCCCCTTTTATCTTTCATCTATCCCCTCTTTTTTCATTTCAACCCCCATGCACATAAATTGCTTGTAGCTCTGCTTTTGGAATTCAGTTTCATATTTGGGAAAGTTTTATTTGTGTAAGACATTTTTAGTCTGTAGCTTGGTGTACCTAAAGATTTGTGGATGCTGTGAATACAATCCTTATATGGTCCCCAGTGTTGTACTTCCCACAGATTGGGAACCACCGATGTATTCTAACATCTTAAGGTGGCTGGACCCAAGTGTGTATATGTGGTTTCCCTACATTAATAAGCAATTTTTGGACACCACCTGGGTATCCTACAGTTCAGCTCAATTCTGACACTATCTACCTGGAGATAGTATCAGATTCCACAGGTTAGGATCTCAGTCCCACAAGACTACTCTCTATTAAGATGCCAATTGCAGGTCCTTGTGCTTCTGACCACCTGGCTGTAGATTGAAGGTTCTAACAACCCCTTCCTTGGGCTCAATGAATTTGTTAGAATAGCTCATAGAACACAGAAACATTTTACTACATCACCAGTTTATTTAAAAGGATATGTAACTCAGGATCAGCCAGAGGGAAGGTATGGGGGAAGGGCACAGAGCATCCATGCAGTCTCCTTGTACACCACACTATCCAAATCCACACAGGTTCACCAAGAACCAGAAACAAAAACTCTCCAGACCCCTTCCTTTTGGAGTTTTTATGGAGGCTTCCTTACACAGGCACAATTGATTAAATCATTGGCCTTTGGCAAATAAGCTCAGTCCAGCCTCCCTTTTCTGAAGGTCACAGTGGGGTGTAGAAGGTGGGGCTGGGTAGAGATGGAAGTGAAAGTTACAACCCGCTAACAACCTGGTTGGTTCTTTTACCAACTAACTTCCTTCCTAGGTGGGGATCAAAGGTCATGCATTAACATAACAAAAACACCTCTGTTGTGTCACTGAGGGAATTCCAAG
This sequence comes from Phataginus tricuspis, assembly GCA_029783875.1. NCBI lineage: Eukaryota > Metazoa > Chordata > Mammalia > Pholidota > Manidae > Phataginus > Phataginus tricuspis. The sequence continues at coordinate 484,483 of JAQQAC010009165.1, read as the reverse complement.
GGTTTTCGGAGTTCTGTGCCAGAAAGGGGAATGAAGACCAGATAAATACTTCTTATTGTAAATCACAATATCACACATCTACCTTCATTGAATACGTGAAGAAACTTAAGCTCAGGCACATAAAAAGGTTTTTCCTTAGTGTGACAGCTCAGTAGAGGCAGAACAAAATTAGACCCTGGAACATTCTGACTTCTGCCTAGCATTCTTTTCATGCCTTTAAAGGGAAGCATTGCTTGTATATTTCTGAAGTTTTGCTTTTGAGATAAATAAATTTTAATAAACTAGAGGTCTAACAACAGCAAAAAAAATCATCCAGATTTGTTATTTCCAGGTCTTTGAAGAAACTGGTTTTGATATCAAAGATTATATTTGTAAGGATGATTACATTGAACTTCGAATCAATGACCAGCTTGCTCGTTTGTACATCATTCCAGGAATTCCAAAAGACACAAAATTTAACCCAAAAACCAGAAGAGAAATTCGGGTATGTAAATAAAAGTAATTTTCAGGTTATTGGACAGTATCCTATTGGAATGAAGTAGGAATTTGCTTTTAGAAACTCCTTGATAAGAGTGAACTAAATGAATTATTTTCTTATTGTTTCAGAACATTGAATGGTTTTCCATTGAGAAATTGCCCTGTCATAGAAATGATATGACCCCAAAATCCAAACTTGGTTTGGCACCTAACAAATTTTTTATGGCCATTCCCTTTATTCGGTATGTACATATTTCTTGAAATACAAAACTAACCATCATAATTCTTATAGTCATTTTCTAAAAGCCAAGTTTTAAATGTGAATTCTTAATGTTTCCATAGACCATTAAGGGACTGGCTTTCTCGAAGATTTGGAGATTCCTCAGACAGTGACAATGGATTTTCCTCAACTGGTAGCACTCCAGCCAAACCCACTGTGGAAAAATTGAGGTAAGGAAACAAATACATAGGATTCCGACTTTCTGATAGATTTTGATACAGTAGTAGTATTTTGCTTTTAATGTTTGCGGAGGTGTTGCATTCCTTTTATAGATACTACTTTATTACTGGTCTCACAGATAATAGAAGTTTTTTTTTTAAGGGCTTTTGATGAGATGAGATGAAAAAGGTTAATTGGAGTTGGAAAGGAGCTTCAGGCACATTTAAAAATAGTATACACAAGAGGGTATTGACTTCTCAGATGAATAGCTTGAGCACGAGTTAAAAAATTGGTCTCTGTGTTTATACTGTTCTCTGTTCTCATATCATTCTTTAGAAATAATTTTCTGAAGATGATTGAACGGGGGATGTGTTGAGGTCTGTTTTTGTATAGGGAGATGAGCGATGCTAATAGATAATTTGTTCAGAAAAATGGAACTATAAAAACTTGGGTGTGTTTCTTTTCTTTCCCTAGCATAGACTGCTTTATAAAGAATGACTATTACATGGACAGAAACCACAAAGAACATTCCTTGATTAGAACTTAATTGTATCCAAATCACAATTACAGTATAGGCTGAGTAGGTCATTTTGTTAAATAAGCGTATGTATTTATAACCACTTGGTAGAACTTAACCTATGTTAGGTTCAGAGAGAGTTGTTTTTTACATTTTCTCTGATTTAGATGGTCTGTTTTTATCCTAGAGCTTCAAAAATTACACAGTGCAAGTAAACCACATCTATAGTCAGTATTTTTAAAATATGTAGGGAATATTCCATTTTAGTTGGGTTTTATGATGACAAGAACTTGGACTAAATGCCCTAAAGAGTCATTTTTACCTTTCAGAATCTGATTACAATCACTAAATTGTATACTGCTAGACATAAGTGAAACAGTATAGAAAAAGTAGGCAGGTGTGCAACCAAGATTAAAAAAAAAGATAACTACTAAGAAGTTACAAAACAGTGACAGTATTTTTTAAAAAATCGTATGACTGTTCATGTTTAGGAGAACCTGTCCACCATAGTGTGTGATAGGATTCCCATATCTTTTAGTTTTAGGGTTTGTGGTCCTAGAGAGTGCATAAGGAGATAATGCAGCAATTTCTTTAGCCAAATTCTGATTTTTTAGAGAGGGTGGTATGTTTTTAGCATTGAGACTAATATCTCTGATGATGTGTTGGAGGAAGTATCTGAATTTTGTCTAAAGAAAGACTAGAGAAACTAATTTTGTAATTTTTAAATGGGAAAGGAGAAGAACTCTGAAATATTCAGAAAGAGTCTTAATATAATACAGTCCTTGGGATCAGTGATTCTGGACTGAATTATACATGTTAGTGGTACTATAAAATGGGTTCTTTATTACAAACTAATGCATGAGTACAACCTTTTATAAATGAATTCTTTTGTATAAAAATTTGAGACTAGGTCTTTATTTAATTTGCTCATCCATTTTCCTGGGCCCCTTAATATTTTGCTTTAGAATATAGCCTGACCTTTCAGATCCTCATCTAGCTTGGATGAGTTCTGTAACTTATCTGTGCAGAATCAAATTCCATACTTTAAACATATGAGAGTATGAGTTGTCTGTCCTATTAAAAAGGAAAATCCATTGATTTGTTGGTCAACTAAATTTAGAATTACTCGGATTTTTGAAAGTATAATTGCTTACAGGGAGGAAGTAGTATGGATAATTTAGAAAAGTTTGTGATTAAAAATAACAGATTATTAATTCAATAAATACTGAATGCCAGGCTCTCTTCTGGGTGCTGGGGATAAAGCAGTACAAAAGGCAGAATCGCTGCCCAAAGTGGACAAGAGACTCTACCCTCATGGGACTTACATTTCGGGGGTCAGGGGTAGACAGTAAATAAGAAAGTGGTAAGATAAACTAACAAGGTGTTAGAAGAACTGTAAGTGAAAATTTTCTGATTGAATTTTTGTTTTTTAAATCTTGGTGTAGTCGAACCAAATTCCGCCACAGTCAGCAGTTATTTCCTGAAGGTTCTCCTGGTGACCAGTGGGTAAAGCACAGGCAGCCACTGCAGCAAAAGCCATATAATAATCATTCTGAAATGACTGACCCTTTAAAAGCAAAGGTGAGTGATAATACATTTAGAGATTTTCATAACTCTAGGTCATTTGACTTAGAAATTTAGTACCTAAATTGAGGAACTGCAAATTAACGGTTAAAAGCTCTGAACTGTTGACCAAAGGCTCCTCTGTTTCCTGACTTGTGATTTGAAGCAGGGCCAAGACTCCTTAACCTTTACAGCTTTGGTGTAAAAACTGTGTAGTAAGTTGTAAGAATTACTATCTGACCATGGTATATGTATTACCAGCAAAAGGTTCATTACTGTGTTGTTAGGGTGTGGGTATACCACAAGTTATTTATCCATTCTAACCTTAATGGACATTTTGGTTGTTTCCAGTTTGGGCTTTACAAAAAATATTGTTACATTTCTGTACATGTCTTTTAATGAACATACACAGTTCTTTTGGTTATATACAGAATTGGTGGAGCACTAGATATTCCTATGTTCTTGAGTATATACTGCAAACAATACTCTAAAATAATTTATAACCTCAGCAAATATGAGAGTTACAATTGTTCCACATCCTTATTAATCCTCTTAGCCATCCATTTGGAAGTCACTCTTTCTTTTTATTTTCGTTCTTTTCGAAAATACTAAGTTCCTCAAAATGCAAAGCTTTTGTGTATCAGAAGACATTATCAAAAGAGTGAAAAGACAACCCACAGAATGCAAATCACGTATCTGATGGTGGGTTAATAACCAGAATAAACAAAGAACGCCTACCAACAACCAAAAAAATCCAAGTAAAAAATGGGTGAACAGATTCTGGGAAGATGGCAGTGCGAGCAGGGCGGCGGAAATCTCCTCCCAAAACCATATATATTTGTGAAAATACAAGTACAACTATTCCTAAAAGAGAGACCACAAGATACAGTACAACAGCCAGGCTACAGCTACATCTGTGAGAACTCAGCGCCTCACGAAGCGGGTAAGATGCAAAGCCACAACCCAGCGGGACCCGAGCAGTCCCCCACCCCAGCTCACCCGTGGAAGGAAAAGAATCAGAGTGGGGAGAGAGTGGAAGCACAGGCCTGCTAAATAACCAGCCCTGGTGATCTGCACCGGGACCACTGACACACATCAGATGGTGTGCTGGAGATTAGAGAAACGGAAGGACAGGATCTGAGACAGGGACTTTGAGCCGGTCCCCACAGCCGGCTTCCCTGGGAGAAAAGAAAAGTGGGCGCTTTTTTAAAAGTCTTAAAGAGACAAGGGCCCAATAGTGGAACAAAATTGTCCCAGTGCACTCAGCCCAGCAGGCTTGGAATCTTGAGGAATTTCAGGCGGTCCAGTGGAACCGCCGCAACGTCGGAACAGCGGTAGAGCGGCCCTGCCCATAGCAACCACACAGAATCTCCGCCTGGCGGGTGCACAGCTAACCGTAAAGGGCCGCGGAAGCCAGAGCAAGGGCTTGAAGGCACCAAGCAGAGCAGAACGCACCTGGCATGGCTGAAAACCCCCGCAGAGCTCTAGGCTAGCCTGAAGGTGGCACCGCACACAACAGCTCAGAGGATTATCCCAGAGACTGCCTCCTGGTGTGTGGGTAACCAGCACAGGCTTGCGGAGAAGGGCAAGGAGAAAAACAAGCAGGAAGGGACTTTGTTTTCCCAGCTGACACACATGGCACCTGCCTGTGACACTTCTATCACCATGAAAAGACAGAAGAATATGGTCCAGTCAAGGATCACCCAGACAACCCCAGAGAGAGGGCCTGGTGGGATAGATTTAAACAATCTTCCTGAAAAAAAATTCAGAATAAAAGTCAGAACCATGCTGATGGACCTACAGAGAAATATTCAAGAGCTAAGGGAGGAAGTCAGGAGAGACATTAATTGATTGACGGGCTTAAGAAACAGGAGTACAGAGGAGCTGAGGCAGAGAGAGATAAAAAGATCTCTAGGAACGAAAGAATATTAAGAGAACTGTGTGACCAATCCAAACGGAACAATATTTGCATTATAGCAGTACCAGAAGAAGAAGAGAGAGAAAAAGGGATAGAAAGTGTCTTTGAAGACATAATGGAGGAAAACTTCCCCAAGCTAGGAAAGGAAATAGTTTCTCAGACCACGGAAGCCCACAGATCTCCCAACACAAGGGACCCAAGGAAGACAAAACCAGACATATGATAATTAAAATGACAAAGATCAAAGATAAGGACAGTATTAAAGGCAGCCAAAGAGAGAAAAAAAGATCACCTACAAAGGAAAACCCATCAGACTACCATCAGCCTTTTCAACAGAAACCTTACAGGCCAGAAGAGAATGGCATGATATATTTAATGCAATGAAACAGAAGGGTCTTGACCCAAGAATACTGTATCCAGCACGATTATCATTTAAATTTGTGGGAGGGATTAAACAATTCTCAGACAAGCAAAAGTTCAAGGAATTTGCCTCCCATAAACCACCTCTACAGGGTATCTTAAAGGGACTGATCTAGATGGAAGCACTCCTAAGGCTAAAAAGATGTCACCACAGAAAATAAAATGATACAAAGAAAGCAGACCATCCAAATACTAACTAAAGGCAAAAAATAAAATCAACTATCCACAAAAACAGTCAAAGGAAATGTAAAAGAGTACAGAATAAAATACCTAGTATATAAAGAATGGAGGAGGAAGAATAAGAAGGGAGAGAAATAAAGAATCATCAGACTGTGTTTATAATAGCTTAGCAAGAGAGTTAACTTAGACTGTTAGACAGTAAAGAAGCTAACCTTGAACTTTTGGTAACCACGAATCTAAAGCCAGCAATGGCAATAAGTACATATCTATTGATAATCACCCTAAATGTAAATGGACTGAATGCACCAATCAAAAGACACAGAGTAACAGAGTGGATAAAAAAGCAAGACCCATCTATATGGTGCTTACAAGAGACTCACCTCAAACCCAAAGATACACACAGACTAAAAGTGAAGGGATGGAAAAAGATATTTCATGCAAACAACAAGGAGAAAAAAGCAGGAGTTGCAGTACTTGTATCAGACAAAATAGACTTCAAAACGAAGAAAATTGCAAGAGATAAAGAAGGACATTACATAATGATAAAGGGGTCAGTCTAACAAGAAGATATAACCATTATAAATATATATGCACCCAACACAGGAGTGCCAACATATGTGAAATAAATACTAACTGAATTGAAGGAGGAAATAGAAAGCAATGCATTCATTTTAGGAGACTTCAACACACCACTCACTCCAAAGGACAGATCAACCAGACAGAGAATAAGTAAAGACACAGAGGCACTGAACAACACACTAGAACAGATGGACCTAACAGATATCTACAGAACTCTGCACCCAAAAGCAGCAGGATACACATTCTTCTCAAGTGCACATGGAACATTTACCAGAATAGACCACATACGAGGCCACAAAAAGAGCCTCAGTAAATTCAAAAATATTGAAATTCTACCACCCAACTTCTCAGATTACAAAGGAATAAAACTAGAAATAAATTTTGGAAAGAAAACAAAAAGGCTCACAAATACATGGAGGCTTAACAACATGCTCCTAAATAATCAATGGATCAAAGACCAAATTAAAACAGAGATCAAGCAATATATGGAGACAAATAACAACAGCACAAAGCCCCAACTTCTGTGGGAGGCAGCAAAGGCAGTTCTAAGAGGAAAGTATATTGCAATCCAGGCCTATTTAAAGAAGGAAGAACAATCCCAAATGAATAGTCTAGAGTCACAATTATTGAAGTTGGAAAAAGAAGAACAAATGAGGCCCAAAATCACCAGAAGGAGGGACATAACAAAGACTAGAGAAGAAATAAATAAAATTGAGAAGAATAAAACAATAGAAAAACCAATGAAACCGAGCTGGTTCTTTGTAAAAATAAACAAAATAGATAAACCCCTAGCCAGACTTATTAAGAGGGAAAGAAAATCTACACACATAAGCAGAATCAGAAATGAGAAAGGAAAAATCACAATGGACCCCACAGATATACAAAGAATTATTAGAGAATACTATGAAAATCTATATACCAACAAGCTGGAAAACCTAGAAAAAACGGAAAATTTCTTAGAAAAATGCAACCTTCCCAGATTGACCAATCAAGAAACAGAAAACCTAAACAGACCAATTACCAACAACGAAATTGAATCGGTAACCAAAAAACAACCCAAGAACAAAACCCTCGGGCCAGATGGATTCACCTCTGAATTTTATCCACATATAGAGAAGAAATAATACCTATTCTCCTTAAAGTTTTCCAAAAAACAGAAGAGGAGGGAATACTTCGAAACTCATTCTATGAAGCCAGCATCACTCTAATACCAAAACCAGGCAAAGACCCCACCAAAAAAGAAAATTACAGACCAATATCCCTGATGAACGTAGATGCAAAAATACTCAACAAAATATTAGCAAACCGAATTCAGAAATACATCAAGAGGATCATACACCATGATCAAGTGGGATTCATCCCAGGGATGCAAGGATGGTACAACATTCGAAAATCCATCAACATCATCCACCACATCAAAAAACAACAAAAACCACATGATCATCTCCACAGATGCTAAAAAAGCATTTGACAAAATTCAACAGCCACTCATGATAAAAACTTTCAACAAAATGGGTATAGAGAGCAAGTACCTCAACATAATAAAGGCCATATATGACAAACCGACAACCAACATCATATTTAACAGCGAGAAGCTGAAAGCTTTTCATCTAAGATCAGGAACAAGACAGGGATGCCCACTCTCTCCACTTTTATTCCACATAGTACTGGAGGTCCTAGCCACAGCAATCAGACAAAAAAAGAATACAAGGCATCCAGATTGGTAAAGAAGAAGTCAAATTGTCACTATTTGCAGATGACATGATATTGTACATAAAAAACCCTAAAGACTCCACTCCAAAACTACTAGAACTAATCTCTGAATTCAGCAAAGTTGCAGGATACAAAATTAACACACAGAAATCTGTTGCTTTCCTATACACTAACGATGAGCTAACAGAAAGAGAAATCAGGAAAACAAGTCCATTCATAATTGCATCAAAAAGGATAAAATACCTAGGAATAAACCTAACGAAGGAAGTAAAAGACCTATGCCCTGAAAACTACAAGACACTCTCAAGAGAAATTAAAGAGGACAGTAATAAATGGAAATTCATTCCATGCTCTTGGCTAGGAAGAAAATGAATATTGTCAAAATGGCTATATTACCGAAAGCAATCTATAGATTTAATGCAATCCCTATCAAAATACCAATAACATTCTTTAATGAACTTGAACAAATAGTTCTAAAATTCATATGGAACCACAAAAGACCCCGAATAGCCAAAGCAATCCTGAGAAGGAAGAATAAAACGGGGAATTACGCTCCCAGACTTCAGGCTCTACTACAAAGCCACAGTAATCAAGACAATCTGGTACTGGCAGAAGAACAGACCCATAGACCAGTGGAACAGAATAGAGAGTCCAGACATTAAGCCAAACATATATGGTCAATTAATATATGATAAAGGAGCCATGGATATACAGTGGGGAAATGACAGCCTCTTCAACAGTTGGTGTTGCCAAAACTGGACAGCTACATGCAAGAGAATGAAACTGGATTACTTCCTAACTCCATACACAAAAGTAAACTCAAAATGGATCAAACACCTAAATGTAAGTAATGAAACCATAAAATTCTTAGAAAAAGCATAGGCAAAAATATCTTGGACATAAACATGAGCAACTTCTTCATGAACATATCTCCCCAGGCAAGGGAAACAAAAGCAAAAATGAACAAGTGGGACTATATTAAGCTGAAAATCTTCTGTACAGCAAAGGACACCATCAATAGAACAAAAAGACATCCTACAGTATGGGAGAATATATTCATAAAGTGACATATCTGATAAGGGGTTGACATCCAAAATATATAAAGAACTCACGCACCTCAACAAACAAAAAGCAAATAGGCCAATTAAAAAATGGGCAGAGGAGCTAAACAGACATTTCTCCAAAGAAGAAATTCAGATGGCCAACAGGCACATGAAAAGATGCTCCACATCACTAGTCATCAGAGAAATGCAAATTAAAACCACAATGAGATATCACCTCACACCAGTAAAGATGGCCAACATCCAAAACGCAAACAACAACAAATGTTGGTGGGAATGTGGAGAAAAGGGAACCCTCCTCCACTGCTGGTGGGAATGAAAATTAGTTCAACCATTGTGGAAAGCAGTATGGAGGTTCCTCAAAAAACTCAAAATAGAAATACCATTTGACCCAGGAATCCCTGGCCTAGGAATTTACCCTAAGAATGCAGCAGCCCAGTTTGAAAAAGACATACGCACCCCTGTGTTTATCACAGCGCTATTTACAATAGCCAAGAAATGGAAGCAACCTAAGTGTTCATCAGTAGATGAATGGATAAAGAAGAAGTGGTACATATACACAATGGAATATTATTTAGCCATAAGAAGAAAACAAATCCAGACATTTGCAACAACATGGATGGAGCTAGAGGGTATTATGCTCAATGAAATAAGCCATGCGGAAGAAGACAAGTATCAAATGGTTTCACTCATATGTGGAGTATAAGAACAAAGAAAAAACCGAAGGAAGAAAACAGCAGCAGACTCACAGAACCCAAGAATGGACTAACAGTTACCAAAGGGAAAGGGACTGGGGAAGATGGGTGGGAAGGGAGGGATAAGGGGGAAAAAGGGACATTACGATTAGCAGACATAAGGTGGGGGGGCACGGGGAGGGCTGGACAACTCAGAGAAGACAAGTAGTGATTCTATAGCATCTCACTATGCTGATGGACAGTGACTGTAATGGGGTATGTGGTGGGGACTTGATGAAGTGGGAAGTTTAGTAATAATAATGTTGCACATGTAATTGTAGATTAACGATACCAAAAATAAAAAATTGGGTGAACAATCTGACTAGACATTTCTCCAAGAAGATTTAAAAATGGGCAATAAACCTGTAAAAAGATGCTTGACATAATTAGTCATTAGTGAAATGCAAATCAGAGTCACAAGGAGATTACTTCGTACCCATTAGGATGGTTATAATAAGAAATGGAAAATAACAAGTGTTGACAAGGCTATGGAGAAATTGGAACCCTTATGCAGTCGTCATGGAATTCCATGGAAACCTTTGGGTGGTTCCTCAGAAAGTTAAACAATTAGCAAATGACCCAACAATCCTGCCCCTATGCATGTACTCAAAAGAATTGAAAGCCAGTATTTAAGTAGGTAATTTGTATACCAGTGTTCATAGTAGCATTATTTATAATAGCCAAAAGGTGGTAACTACCACATGTCTATCAACAGCTAAATGTATGAGCAACATATACATACAATGGGCTATTACTCAGCGTTAAAAAGGAATGATACTGTGATGTACATGTGGTATGACATGGGTGAGTGTTAAACACATGGCAAGTGAAATAACCCACACATAAAAAGACAAATATTGAATAATTTTGCTTGTATGAGGTACCTCAAAGGGACAAATTCATAGAGAAGGAAATTAACTTGTTACCAGGGCTCAGGGAAGAGAGAATATGGAGTTATTTAATGGGTAGAAAGTTTCTGTTTGGGATGATGAAAAAGTTCTGGAGAATGGATACTGGTGGTGGTTACACAGTATGGTGACTATGCTTACTGCCACTGAATTGTACACTTGAAAGTGGTGAGAGTGGTAAATTTTACGTATATTGTACCACAGTAAAAAGTAAATACCACGAAGAGCAGAATGACATTGAATTAAAAGTGTGCCATAACATGAGTCTGAAAGAAGCCATATTTCCTTACTGTTCCTTTTTTAGCTTATTGTTTTCAAGCTGTTTTAGGGACTGCTTAACTTTTTCTATAGGTAGATAGATGTAAATAAATAAATGATTTGTATATGTCTTTAAATAATAATAAGGTTATTATTTTGTTGACATTTTTTTAGCCAGTCCTCTTAAATATCTGTCAAGACCTCTACGGCCAATTAATGTTTGAAAAATTTGTGTTTCAAATTAAAGTTAAAAATCTTTTTTTTAAGAAAATTAACTCATTTGAAAGCAGTACACAAATAGCCAGATGTCAACTACTCCATGTTTAGATTTTAGGTCTGAATTTAGGGATAATAGCCAGATTTTAAAAGCACCAATCTTTATTTTGTATGAAAGATGATTAATTTTAAAATGTTCATTAATAAGCAGATTTTACGGTAACAGCTGATCACCTCTGCTGCAGGTGTCCTGCCCTAAGAACTGTGGCCAGTGAGCCCCAGCATTCCCTCACAGATTTTTTTTTCTGACAGTCATGTAAAGTTTATAAACTTGTTTTTTTGAGAAAATACAATTTTTTACCTTACGCATTATAACAAAATCTGTGAACAGAAATGGGATAAGGTAGGAGGTGTGGAGAGATTCTTAGGGATCATTGTATTTGCTATTTCATACCTATAGAGGAATCTCGTTTTTGTAGCACTATATTCTAATAAGAAAATATACTGATTAGATGTGGTTCCCCAATGTGTTGGGAAAATATTGGGGTGGGGGGATTGAGGGGCTTTGCAAAACTTAACCAGCTAAACATATCCATAGGGGTATGTTCTTTTGTCCTGTTACATTATAGTATAGGTTTACATTTTATTTCTTCTTATTGGAAAAACAGAATCAAAGTATGAGGGGAAATGGCAGGAAACAGTATCAAGACTCACCTAATCAAAAGAAAAGAACAAATGGGGTCCACAGCCAGCCAGCCAAACAGCAGAATCCCTTGACGGTAAGAGTCACGCTGTCGTGGTGGCTTGCCCTTGTGAAGGGTGGGGCAAGGGCACCGTCAGGGCACAGGGAACTGGCAACAGTGACAGATTCTTACTGAGTGCGTTGTGCAGGATTTAGTCGTTAAAAGTCTCTATTTACTCTCAAGTCCAGACTTGTAACACTGATTCTGTGCATTTTTAAGTGGGTATTCAAATTCATTTTAGTACTATGAAAACAATGGGGTGGCATCCTTGCTTTTTCGAGGAAATCCTTGGCTGCTGTTTTGTCGATATTTTTCTAGAGTCTGTATTATTTTAATGAAGTTAATAGCTTGGAAGAACATTGCAGTGTGAATTTTTTCCCACAAGTTGATAGAATTTAGAAAATTAAAAGTAAAGCACAGCTAGTGCCATAGTCATTAGACTAGGCCTAAATAACTGAGAATTTTAAGGCATTTACTTCTAGTCTGTTAGTCTCTGCTCCAGAAAGTAACTATAACTAATGGGCTCCTTACTTATCTTTCCTGCTAGTCCTGGTATTTATATGTTGAATTTCCTTACTGTAACTTTACCTAAATAGTTTAACAGTGGGTAATAATAGTAATATCTCATGTTTTTAGCAAAAACATTTTACCTCAGTTCCCTAGGTGCTGTTTACCTAACTTGGGTGTATTGATTCTACTAGCAAACATGTTAAAAATCAGTTTACTGTTAGATTGCTTGCCCTTTACTGTATTATTACACCTTCTCCTGTCAGATCAGCAAAGATGAGAATATACCAGTTGTATATTGATGAGTGTATTGGCAACACTTAAAAACTACTAATTGGCATAGCCTTTTAGAGAGTATTTTGGCTATATTGAACATCTGAAAAAGTTCTTAACCTTGTTTCTCTAGAAGATAAATTTAAAGGCTATTCACCCCATTACTCTTTTTATAATGAGAACTTGGAAACAATCTGAACATCTAAGAAGATAATAATGCAGTGTCACAGATCCGTGCAACAGACTGCCATGGAGTTTAAAGATGATGGCATAGATTTGTATCTATTAAAAAAGGAATATGTCCATGGTATGTTAAATTTATAATACAGGTTATAGAATAGTAGTATATTGAATAATTCCATTTAATTGTTAAATAGATCTGAAAATACTTTCACATGTATCTTCATAGAAAAGAAACTTGAAAGATATATTGGAATGTCAGTTACTCTGGGTTGAGAAATTGAATATTTTTTTCTGGTGTTTCTATGTTGTACATGTAATCATGAACTAAAAATTTCTAGGCTTAAAATAAAAATAATTAAAATGCCAATGCAGAAACAGGGATAGTGATTATATGCCTAGTTTTTCTTCCTGAGAAATTTGATAACATATCTCATTTATCATAACTAGAGATGGTATGTTGAGTGTGTGTGTGTGTTTTTTTTAACAGAAATGTGAAAAAAAACTTCATCCACGAAAACTTCAGGATAATTTTGAAACAGGCAAGTCATTTTCTTTTTAAAATCTGCCTGGTGCGATTTGCCCTACCTTTGGCCTGACCTTGATTTTACTTGCATGTGTGTTGAACTGTGACAGGTAAGCAGGCAGAGTTGCAGGTGTTCTGTACAGAAAGTATATACAGTCAAGCTCGCTAACTGTGAAACTGGCTAAAATGAAATTCATTTAAATGATCAAGATGAAATTATTTGCCCTTTTCAATGTGCTGTCTCTTTGGTGAATATCAGACCTTGATGCCGTGCGTGAATATTGTAAATAAATACTGCTTAAAGGTTAGAGGGGGAGTAGAATCAAGTAAGAGTGAAGGTAAGGAAACTTCATATGTGTAAGGGAGCAGTAATTTCAGAAGGGGAACATTGGCCTTTTGGAAGCAATGATCAACTTTTTAAGGTGGTACTAAGGATAGCTTTTATTAAAATGACATTTGGAATTTTGCATCCTCATACATGAAGGGTAGGTGTGGATCTGATTTGGAAAATAATGCCTGATGTATGTAGAAAGCTCTCTGGTAATACTTAATACTGATTTAGTAGATGTTGTTTGGAAGAACAGTACACTATTCCTTCTCAGAATTGCTGTTTTGAATTAGGAAATTCTCTGCATAGTAGATATGCATTTATGCACCATTTAAATTTAAGTTTTTATATAGAAAACTTTAAGAAATGTGTAAGACATTATAATCATAATTTCTTGTAATACTGTCTGCTTAAGCCATAGAATAGCTATTTTAAAAGAAATGCTTTAACCTTGTTTTGGAGTTAGGTTAGCTATGAAGAAATAGGGACTATCAGTTTAATATAGATACTGTGGAGGTAGACGTCCCCTTAATAGGATTTTTCTGGCTACCTTGGGTGATGGGACATGATAGGCTGACAGTTTAATTAACATTAAGCTCAGAAATAATTACTTCACAGAATCTTTCAAAAGCCTTGTGTTCAGCAACATTAAAGAAGGCACACTATAACTTTGTATACCCAGCTTAGTTGGGCATAATATGGATATTTAAAATTTTGAGGTGTCTTCAGAAGAAAGTATAAAAGGATTCTTCTCCTGGGATACCTTGTTTCAAATTTTCTTTCGCCCTTAGACTTTTGGTGTCTATTCAAAACCTACTTTTCTGGTCAGATCCCTGTTCTACCTTAAAAAAAAAAAAGGCCTGCTAAGTTGGAAGTTCTGTTGCACTGTAATTTTGAAAATTTGGATTTTTCTTTAGGTTGATATATTTCCTGAAGATTTGGTAAGCTCCAGCTTTATTTTTCTAGAATTGGAATCCTTACAGATCTTATGTTGTAAATACAAGCTTTACAATGCTTATGTTTTAATTTCCATCAAGAAGCTTGCATTACATTGGCACAAAATAGAGACATAGGGGGTAGACAAGGATATGTCCATTTTTGAAAGCAAGTAAATATTAAGGGTTTTAAAGGCTGAAATTAAGATTTTGAATGTTTGTGTGGAAATAAGCAATAATCAATTAGAAATTCAGTTGAGCCCCAGTTTAGGGGAAGGATAACATCTTGGTGGTTCTGCCTAAGTTAAATTTAGAGTGTGGGGAGAAACATACATACTATACATGAATTCCTTTATAATAAAATGCTACATTTTATTTCTTAACTGAGTTACTGACCTTATTTTGTTTTTTAAACAGATGCTGTATATGACTTATCTTGCTCTGGTGAAGACCAGTTGCTAGACCATGCTGAGGGACAGTCTGTGGCGTGTAATGGACATTGCAAGTTTCCCTTTTCATCCAGAACCTTTTTGAGTTTCAAATTTGACCATACTGCTATAATGAGAATCTTGGACCTTTGATAGCAGCGAATGGGTCATGGAAGCCCCAAGATCAGAGACCTGAGGCATTTGAGTGGGTGTCTCTTTGAGCCTTACCTTTCTCAGGTGTTTTAAAGAAATGCAGGCAGGCAATGTTGTTTCTGAAGAGATTGTTCTCTGCGCAGAAGAGAGTAGAAAGAAACATGAGTTTGCACTGTAAATGTAGTTATAATAACCTTTTATACAGATGTACCTTTTCAGTGTTTGGCTAACGAATTTTAAGTTGCTTTTTATGAGAGCCTTTTTTTCTGTGTGATTGTGGTTTTTATTTTGTGTTTTGGTCAAGAAAATAGTGGTTGAGTCATCAAGTAGCCAAGTTAATGGGTGTGCTGTATCTACCCATGACAGTGATTGCATTTCCTTACACTGAAATTTTTAAAAGATACTTAAAATACACAAGTTAAATGAATATAAGAGCTGAAATGTCACAGAAGTCAAGATCACAAGTCATCTGCTTTGGTGACATTTTGTGCATTTCTCTGCTTATAACCACTTACGTTTTCTAATCCTCTTCTGCTTGGGGTTTCATTGGAAGGTTTATTTAGAGCCAGCATCTGCTATGTATTGTTCATGTTCAGAACAAACTCTTAGTGCTTCATTAAAAGACAGAGTCCTCAGCCTGGAGAGGGGACTTGGTTGGGCAGGAAGCTGATGCCCTCCTTGAGGGAGGTGCCGCCCCGCCAGGAGCCTGTGAGACGCTGGAGAGGGGGGAGCAGAGAGCGAGGAGCACCTGGCAGCTGCTTTGGTCATGTGTTCACTGCCCCGCCATCGGCCTTTTTGTATCACACAATTATTTTTTTTGTTTGAAATTTTTTTCTGTATTTAGCTGTGTAAATACGTATGGACTATGGTGTTAGGTTTTACATTGTCTTTGGGTATTGATCTCTGGAAACTGATGTTATATTCAGTTCTAATTTGCTGTAGTAGCAGAGACTGACACACTGTTAGTGTGCTCGAAACCCCTGGGTGATGGGGCAGAAAGGCAAGAGTGTGCAGCTTACCCAAGAACAAGTAAAGCATTTCACTAGGGGAGGATCAGAACATGGAAGTAATACACATAACTCAGTCCTTGGCATGTATTTTGCTCCTTCAGGATGCTTCGACCCAGATGAGAATGGCAGTGCCTATCTTAAGAAGGATTTCAGCCCTAATTGAGGACAGTCACCAGGGCTTTAAGGGGGCTTTAGTGCTTCGTTTGGGCTGCTTCTGACCTCATTGAAGGTATTTCTTTGGGGGGGAGGGGGTGGTGCAAGCATATGCGTGCGTGTGCAACTGTCATGTGGGTTTTAAAAATCTTTTTTTACATGTGGTATCCACAAAGTATATCTCTGCTTGTAAGTTTTATTGTAGAAATCTTTATTCTGTATAGATAGCCTATTTAATAGGGGTTCTATTTAACCCAGCAGGACTTTCAGAAAAAAATGCTATTGTAAGGAATCACTTGGTATTTCTTTGCTTTAGCTTTCAAATGGCTTGATTTTAAAGGAGAAATTCTATTTATTAATAAAAGTGACACCCTTTTGGTGCTAAGCAGGAGAATTCACAGTTACAGCAATGCATTTAGAATTAGGTTATTCACAGTCCTACATCTTTTAATGTGACAAGTATGTGAATCCTTTTGTTACCTTTTGAAAAGGCATTTTATGATTGCATCTGGAAGCTCTCACTTATTCGTTCCAGAAATACAGCTGCTTTGCTTGGGTCTCCTTGAGCCATATTTATAGTTGGTCCCAGCATTCCAGATTTCTGTTAAATTGTTAAAGGGAGTGAAAACTTAGTTTTCCTGACAGGTAAATAATTTTCACTCGTTTACTGTCATCTGGAAACCATTTAATTTTTAGTGATGTTGTTTGTGTGTTTTTCTCTTTTACATATGTACTTTGGTCAGTCTTTCTTGGTGCTTAGAGTTGGATTTTTCAACTCTAAATACTAAAGTAAAAGAGATTACAATTAATTACCAAAAGTATGTCTTTAATGGTGTTGAGCCTTTAAGAACCAACAAATGATCTCTTTTTGGTTGCAAGAGTTTAACTATGGTTAAGTGTTAACTGCTGTCATGCTGCTTCATTTAATGCACTGTGGGACAGAGTAAGGGTATTGTTAAGATGGGTTTTGGTAACTTGAGGCTTTTAGCTCTCTACAGTTTGAGATAAAAGATGTTAAAAGATGTGAGTTAAAGTTAATGTGTGTGGTGTGACTTAACTATGCAGAAAATGTATAAGTTGGATGTACCCGTTTTTTATGTACATCTGCAATACTTACTTACCCCTTGAACCTGTGTATTAGTTTCTCAGTGTTCAGGTTACCTTAGGGAAGGCCATGCTTAGCACAGAACTAGATTTCTCTCTTGAGAAATTTGCGTGGTTTGAAGAAATCAAGGGATAAATGAGTGCTGAATATGCAATGATTTCTGTGTGTTGTGGTTTAAAAGCTAGATGAGAAGAGTAGTTGTATTGGCTTCATTATGTTTTACCTCTGAAATTTGAATCCACTTTTTAAATGTTCTTATGTTCCAAGGTTCAGTGCACTGTGAATCTCTTATTTTTTTAGTTTTGTAGGTGCTTTTATGTATAACTAATGATTTGTAACATGTTAAATGAATTGTTTTTGTATTAACCATTGTAATCCAAAAGATTAGGGGTATGGTTTACATGCTTTCACAAGTTTTTGTTAAGAAATAGCGTATGAATGGTTTTAGAATTTCAAATAGTGCCACTTTCCTGAGATGCGAGCATTTGGAGAAGTCTGAGGACTTAATAGAACTCTCTTAGCATGGGCGAAATTTGAAGATGTTTGAAAATGAAGTTGGATTTTAATGTAATATATAAAGGCAGGTCTCCTATACTGTCAAAGGAATTGTGTTCACTGCTTGCTGCTTTGAGCTTTGGATATCCTTGTTTTTCTATTAAATATCAGTAAGTACAGAAAATGAAGATACATAGCAAAATTCAGCAGAATTAATATTATGCTATAAGATTGGGTTAGTACTTTGTCCTCTTAAGGCTTTAGTAGTTTATGTGTAATATCAAATAAAAAACTCAAATCCAAGTGAATAGTAACCTTCCACAGGGATTAAATTCTTCTGTAAACTCATCATCTTATGGTCTTCAGAAAAGTTCAGGTCTGAGTGCATGTGTGCATGACAAACATTTCATTACCTAGTCTCTCATTTATCTTTTTTTGTTGTTTGTTAAAACAGTAAGAAGTAGAGTCAATATAAAAGATGTTCTGCCAAGTAATTTTTTTCTTACTATAATAACGTCTCTTGGCATTTTAATCTTTATTTTTGTATCAGTGGACCTCCCCTGGCCTACTCAGAGATTTTGTTTTGATGGACATCTATTGTATCTCTGTATTTTCTGAGGTATTTTCTTTTCATATTAATCATACATACAAGGTCAGATTCATTAAGTTTGAAGAAAATAAGTATTATCTAGTATCTAGTAATTTTTACTTGGATTGTTTTCTAGCCTGGGGAAGGCTCATACGTATTGTCATTTTAGCTTATAAACAAGACAAATGTATTTTGTCTGAAGGTATTAATTTTCTTTATCTTTAAGTACCTGTCTTTAGGCAAACAGGTATCATAGTAGAACAGTCTTGTTAGACCTTATCCCTGATAGCTTGGTAGAGCCTAGCTAGAGCTCCTTCCTGTGTATTCTTTCCTGAGACTTTGAAGTGCATTCATATAGTTGCCAAAAATTCTAAAAATGAGATTTTGATGGGTTTCTCAGCATCTTTTTCTTCCTAGAATTGAGTTGCTCTTGAACTTTCCACTCCTGTGTCATATAGATGGCAGAGGGCTCTGCCCCATGCTTTCAAGGTAGAGTTCTGGATTGCAGTTTCAAAAAATGTGATAGGTATTATAGAACAAAAGTGCCCTGAAGGGAGAAGATAACTAGTTGCTGGGCACAGAAGAGCAGAAGGAAGAAATTTTAGGAGATAAATAAGCTTTTGAGTGCCATGTGATGTATAAAGATAGAAATGTGACCGTTGCCTAGCACAAGCAGAGTCTAATACATATAGCTATTAGTTGCCAAGTGTTTTCTAGCTCAGATACAGTTAATTTTTTTCTGAGTATGTCTGCCAAGCAATTCCGTAAACCTACACTAATTTTTCCCATTTTAAAGACCAGTGTTTGGGAGTCTGATCCTTCCTGTACTGGCACTTCACAAGCCCAGCCACACTCAAGTGCTCTGCTGTCTGAGGAACATAACCCCCAACATAGCCATAGTCAAGATATGTCATAGTCACTTCATGTGGTGGTTACACATTTGTCCTGGGTGGTGATCCATTCCTTTCCATCTGGTTTTGTGACAAATGGCATTTACTGTTGGAATAGTAGTCTATAGTAGGGAAAAGAATAAAGCTACCTCTCAGGCATGGGAATGGACGTGAGTGGTTGGCTTCCACCAACTTTAGTTGCTCAGACTTTAACCTAAAGTACAAAGAAGTGTAAATTAAAAACTGATAAAGTTTGGAAGTCTTATCTTGAGAAATGTTCATAATTGAATCTTTAATCTGGGTCCCCAGATGAATGAAATCAGCAGTGAAGAGATTCCTTTTGTCTTTTGTCTTCTGGGGTTAGCAGATGGGACAGTCTGGCTATGGGGAGGGGGGGGGGGCAGCTTGAAAGCACCATGTGAAAGGAATTAAACTTGATGAGATGCTTGCTGTAGCTTTGTAGGGTTAATGGGTGCTCTGGGGAAAGGGATTGAATGCAGTAATCTTTTGCTTTTCTAGATAACTTTGTCTCACATGGACCCTCCTCTTTTTAGTAGACTTTAGTCTTTTAGTCCAGTGGAAGAAAAAGGCCCTAAACATGTATTTGATACTTTTTTGGTGGGAGGGTTCTTGAAGGTGGTTGGGTGGTGTCTTGGCTATTGGCATCTATCCGTTGAGTGCCATTTGAAGACCTCTTGATTTTTGATCATTCTCTTCAGTGGTGTGACTGGCCTGGGAGAGCCATTGAGTGTGTGTCTCTCTCAGTTTCCTCCCTGCTGTACCCCCACCCCTCACCCCAATCCTGTCCCTTCTGTAGAATTTTTTTTTTTTTCATTTGTACTGCATCCCTTCAGTGAATCTGGTAGTCACCATATGGGGACTTTGGTAGTTTGTAAGCTGTGATCACATCTTGGCTTCTAGAGATGATCTCACTTTGACACTTGAGCCACAAACAGATAGGAGGGCTCTGGATATCTGCATTATTTTGAGGCTCTCAATCCATGTAGCTGTCAAATTAGTTTAGAACAAAGAAAACTGTGTGGTTCTAGGGTGAAATAGGCAGTGTTCTGCTGGTCCTCTGTCTTTGAGAGGTCTTAGTTAACAGTTTTGGGTTGTGGACTTTAAGAGATTGAATGTAACATTTTAATTTAATCTTTTTATTCATTGAATCTGAGGTTCTAAAACAATCTATAGCTACAAACTGGTGTGAGGAAAGGTTTTTGGTCACAAATCTACATTGTCATTTAAAGTCATTTCTCAAGCTTTAAGAAATTAGTTCTTTATAAAATAGTTAGCCTTTTTCAAGCCTTTGTGATATGTGGAATAGACTGGATGGCAGCAAACAAAAGCAAAGGCTCTCAACTGCGAGTGAAATTTAGAATGGTAGTTCCTGTTCTCCCGCACTTGATTGGTGAGATGTGTTAGTATTTCTGAATGAACAAGTAGTGGTGGCCTCGCACTCTTCTTACAAGGCCCTGTGTATGATACGCACTGACGGAAAAGCACAAACAATGTATCTTCAAGGATTTCTTTGTGCGTTTCACTGCTGTCCTTTCAGGTTTGTGTTTGGATCTTGCACAAGTACCTTTTAATATCAAATGCAAGTGTCCAAAGAACCGAATCTTTAATTTTACTTTATTGCACATATTTCACTTCAAAGTTAGGACAGGAAATGGCTAACCTGATTTCCATTTCATGATTACAAACTGTTTTTCTTCAGTAACAAATAGGGAAGGAAAATATAACTATGAACTATTTTGCATATATATATTTGTATGTGTGTGTGTGCATATATATATATGTGCACACACACGTATATTTTGTTTTTGAAGTTTATTAGCTTAATACCTTACAAAAACTGCCTTTGGTAAGTATTGACTCATATAATTCAGATTTAAAATTTTTCCTGTTGGCTTTAGTGAAAATTTAAAACAATCTTATTTCAGGATAAAGGGATTAATGAAGTTGAGTTATAGCCGATGTATTAGCTAATTTCAGTGAAATCTTACTGTCTTTCGTTTACCCAGAGTAAGGGCAGACACTTTAGTTAAGAAAGGAACAAGATTTATTTTTTTATTTACCCTGCCTATTTCCAAAACAAGATTTGAAATATCTCTCATGCCGTGGAGACCGGGTAGTGTTCATGGAAGATACGTAGTCTTAGAACAGTTTTCTTGGGAGTAGGTTTTAGTCTGAAAAAGGTGACAGTATTTATGCTGAGTCATGTCACTTTATTTGGGTCCTATAAAAAGGTAGAATAAAATTAATGAAATGGTTCTACCAAATATACTCAGTTGAGAAAACTGGACTTTAGAGTAAATGTGGTAACTACATATATTTATAAACTTTATTCAATAGTAATCATTTTTTTCTTAATGTGAAATGATTTAACATTTAATTTTTGCCGTAGTTACAGCAGTGTATTATTACTTTACCTTCTAGGACATTATAATGTTTGGAGAAAGACTGTATAAAGTAAAACCATGGGAGTAATTCTGCCTAAGGTAGTAAGGAAGTTCTCGGTGCATGTTTGGTTGTCAGCATTGAGGGAAGTGGCCTCAGGATGCCTGTCAGGTCTCACCTTGTAGGTAGAAGCATTGATGCCTTTAGAGCAGATTTACTGTGTGTCTGAATTTATTCCATTCTGGTTGAACAGTAGCTTTATCTGTTAATGAAAAGATAAGGACTGATTTTCAATTATATTGGGCATGGCTATCATAAAGGTTTCTGAGTGAGTGTTTATGAATTGGGAGCTTGCAGGATTATGGCGCCTCCAAAGTGAACTAGAAATGCCAGCTGTACTCTCCACGGAGAAAGGAACAGAGGCCTCTGGATGAACAGTTTTACTGCTCCTTTAGATAGCTTTTTGATGTAAATAACACCAGTTTAAAAACCTTTTATTTTACAAAATGCAGTTTGAATGATGGGCGGTTTCCTCGGTATTTTAAACATCTCTACAATTGAGTAAATATTGGCTTTCTGTAAAAATATTACCATGTTAAATTTAGACTGTAGTGCAATATCAATAAATTTTGCTGCTTGGGCAGTTTTAATTACTACCGTAACCTGGTGTCTCTTACCATTACTTCTTAGTGTAAGCTCAAAGTTCTTATTTTGGTTGCTTTTTGGACCAATCAAATGACAATGGTATGTTTATACAGTAGGAAGAAAGCTCTCTTTCAAAGAACTGGTATGTATTCTCCATCTCAGACAATAACAATTTGGTTGTTCCTTTACAGCAAGATTATAATGTGAATTAATTAGATAAAATCCAACAATTCTTACTGTGAGACCCTATAATTAGCATAAGAGAAGCCATTTTAACAAAATCTAACTGTGTGAACCTAAGCGAAAGACAGAACAGAGCTGACTCTGTTCTTTGTGCCTAATCTCTCGGTGAGGCCTAAACTGGGTCGGAAGAAACCTTGAAAAGTCCCCTGAGCACAAGAAGGCAGGAAGGTCTTGTCTCAAGACTGGCCATCTGTGCCCAATGCTCCAGGCGTACGAGATGTACCTGTCTTAAGAACACGGACAAATGGCCACCGGGGCCTGTGGACCCCCACCCTAGATGGTTCCCCTAGCAATGCTTCTGCTCCTTGAAGATAACATACCTCTACCAGTTAAAATTGAATAAGTTTGCATCCTTCATTTACATGAATGGACCCCAGTGAGAACTAACAACCACCCACCTGACCATAAGATAACATACTTTGCAAGTTACATCATTACAGTCAGGCCAGCCGAACTTAGCCAATAACAATTGTTTAACTCCCCAAATCCCCAATCAGCTTATGCTAAGTTAGAATCCCCTCTTCCGGAACTTGTAATGTATAAAAACCCCTGCCTAACCTGGGCTCAGGGCTCTCACTTCTGAACCGCTGTGTCGGTGATGGGTGAGTGTCCGAGCTCGAGCTTGTAATTAAAGACCCTTGTGTGCTTGCATCGGACTCGGCTCCTTGGTGGTCTCTCGGGGATTCACGACTTGGGCACAACATTTGGGGGCTCGTCCGGGATCCCCAAGACCCCCAGGACTCCCGATCTGGAGGGTCCGAGCCGGCCGGTAAGAACTTTGTGTGAGAGTGATGAAAGCTTTGCTTTGTGTGTCTGTTGTTTGTGTTGTGTGTTGCACTGCACTCTTTCATTTTTCTGAGAAGGGCCCAATATGAATATGAATATGAAGAGATCGGTACAGGCCCAGGCAGACGTGCTGTGGAAGGTCACCGATCGGGGGTCTTGGAAGACGTTCCAGGCCCCCATTTGAAGGTGCCCTGGAAGAGATTCCAGGCCCATTTGAAGGTGCCCTGGAAGAGATTCCAGGCTCATTTGAAGGGGACAGAGTGCCCCTAATTTGTTTTGAGTCTTTGAAGGGACAAGGCGGGTCGCTCCCGCCTTTGTCTTCGGACGCCCTTGGGCATCTTTTGTTCTGCTTTTTGTTTGTCTGTGATACTTGGTTGTCTGTCAATAACTTAAGAATTGTTAGAAAAAATGAGTCACAATTCTTCTACTCCCATTGTCTCTGATGACGGACCATTTTAAAGAAGTTAAGGGAAAGACACAACCATCCCCCACCAGGGAAGCAGAAGCTGCTCCAAGAGCGGAGAGCGGAGGCGCTCCAGTAAGAAGCCGGCCCTGTACCAGACAAAGGGCTCAGCGGGAGCAGCCTGCCTCCCCCGCTTGCCGCTGCGAGCCACCGGTCCCCCAGACGCGGGAGAGGGGAAGGAATCTGCCCCATCACTACTGGCCTTTTGCCACTAGTGACCTCTACAATTAGATATCAGTATTTTTATATCAGTTTGTCTGTGTATGTTCTTTTATGAAAAATGTTGCTAACTGTAGTCATTGGGTCTCAATCTGTATGTTTCTGTGTCTAAGTGTGTAAAGAAAAATGTTTTTCTACCTCCGGATGGTATTAATACAAATTCATTTAAAAACAAGCACTTGTGAAAATTAGGCATTCTAAAACTTCCAGAAAATTCTAATAAAAAATATTAAGTATTAATGCTAATTTAAGTTGAACTGAAATGGACATGTCCTATGGTTATCAGCTGCCTGTTCACCTAGAGTCATTTCAGTTAATGTTATCTGTTAAATCTTTCAAGAAAATTGCTTAAGCTTAACTCTGTAATGTAATGTTCAGTAAAAGTTTCATGAGTAATATGGCACAGTTCTGAGTAAACTCAGTATAGCAAGTGAGCATCTTACTAATTGTGTGTTATAGGGTGTTACAGTGTGTGTATCTGCAAACAGCCTAAGAATTTTTGTGGTAACCAAAATTCTTAAGACTTTTGCTAAGTTATATAAAGATGTTTTGTGCTCAGTAAAAATTGTGCTGTAAGGCACATTTCCAGAAATGATAAAAAGTGTTCATAAATGTATCAATCTGAGGAATGCTGGTGTTACAGTTTACAATAGCCTATTTTTCAGTGTTCATTGAAAGTTAAAGTACCTAATGTTTTAAGTTCTAATTAAAACTACTTAATATAATAAAGAAGATATCTCTGCTTGCTAGAAAAGATGTGTGTTTAATAAGAGAAAGTATAATGAGTAAAAATTCATTTTGTTGCTGAATGTAAAAAGAAAGTTGTAGAAAGTTTGTGGAAGTTGATACAGTCATGCCATGTGAAATTAAAGCAAGTGAGTCTCGATATCAAGTGCACAGCAAGATTAGAGTTTTGTTTTCAGTTAAAAGACAAAGTTGTCTTAGACTGTTAGCCTGCTCTTAATGTTGACAAATTGCAAAGAACTTTCTAATTGTTTTTATCAAAGCAGTTTCTCATGCTTAAAGTCTCAATGAGTTCTCTGAGTATTTAAAAAAAAAATGAAATCTACATATTAAAAAGACTGTAAGCCAAGTGTTGTTAACAACTGAGTAACCTGTATTTGCATTTAAGCCTTTTTATTGTCATTCTGGTTAAATACCTATAATCCTATTTAAGCAAGTACCAAAGAAACTTTCTTCTGACAACTTTCCAAAATCAAATTTAAAAAAAAGGTACTTTTACCTGTAAGTAACTCTGATATTTTCCAGAGAGCCGCTGGAACATGTCAGAGAAATTTTTTCTCATTAAAGTATTTGGCTAATTTAGCTTATTTGTCTGATATATAATTACCTGCTCAATTACCTGGAAAACACTGCCAAAGAGAATGATGCTAAACTTTGTTGCTAGATGTTTTGTGTAGCAAAAATATCCAAATTTCCTTATGTCAACTGTCTTGTGGTAAGTTCTCTGTCAGATCTTTAGCCACCCTCATGTACATGTCCTTTGTCATTTATAGTCTCTGTTTTATTACTCCTAAACTAATAAAGAGCTATATTTCAGCAGAACAAGTATTTACATAGGATTAAGTAAACTAAAGAAGTTGATTTTGTAGCTTTTTGTTTCAAGTGTTACTGATAAAGTGTTTTAAGCTTTTTCTCTTAAGCTGACAACAGTTTAGTAAATGACAATACCTTTGTAAGCAGAATTGAAACATTTAATCTCTCTACTTGATCCCTCCAGAATTTAACAACTCTCAGTAACTATTTTTATATTTCATAGCAGTATGTTTGTTTGCATAAGTTCAATAAGAATCTGCTTTCCTTGTAAAAAGACCAATTAAAAACACTGGTTATATTACCGAGGTTTTGACTGGAATACTATTCCTGAGAGACACGTGTGTAAACTCATGTTAATAGACAGCTTTAAAGAACTGAGATTGACTTCATGGAGCCAACAGAGCCCCTTGGAGAAACTGGCCTGGTACCTTGCTTACAGGATTCCCAGCAGCCTTACCAGGGGAGTAAAGAAAGTCACTTCCTGGCAGGTGCAGGAACCTCAGAATGTCTTGAAGACCTCAAGAGGAGAAAAATTCACCCAAATCTGCAGGTACTGCAGGCAAAACCTGATGGCAAGTCTGGCTTAGCTTTCTGGCCTTGAGAGGCCTTTAAAAGCCCAATCTGAAGTTCCTTATAAAAAGTTCCAGCAAAGCACATTTAAAAGAGCCTATGTAACCAATTGCTCTTCTTGCTGCACTTATGCAAATAATCAAGCCAAGTGTTAATTATTTTCTTAATCTAGTTACTTCTAATAAAAATGAGAGTGATTTTAGAGAAAAGTATTGTTTCAATAATGCAGCCTTATCTATACTGAGTCCTAATACTAGTCATTGGGGCATAGACTAGATCCAAAATTCTAGTTTCCCCAAGATATCTGGCTGTGATTCTCAATTTGAGTTTTACTATTTCTAATCCTCATATTCAGTCATGCATTCTTTAATCTTCTTGTCTAGTTTGTCCTTCCAGAATAGAGAATCCAATTCCAGATGTTGCTGCTTAACCTAGTGACATGATTTGTTCTGTCTCACCTAAAAGCCATGAAGCTGCAAATAGTGATAGCCATAGAACCCAGGATGAGAACTCCCATCTTCCGAAGGCCTCCCGACCGACCACTGATTGATAGAGACCTAGCTGCACCCCTTACTGCACCCCCTTTCAGCATGAAGCAGCCAGAGCAGTCGTCGCCCCCTTTCCCTAGCAGCAACTAGAGTCTCTATCTGTAAAGAAAAGAATGAGACAGAGACTGTGAGTGTGGTCAGAGTAGGAAGAGAGCCTCCAGAAAGGGCGGGGTGGAATGTTTGCAGGCAGAGCAATGTAACTACATGCAAGGGGGTTCCCTACTGAAACTCTGTGTTAAACATTAAGTTCTAGAGTCTTTCTTCAGTGAAATGAGTTGAAGCTCAAAGGGCCAAAAGCAGCTTAGCCTAGAATGTGTGAGTGTTCTGCAAATAAAGAAGAGTGCCTCGGCAGGACCCATAACTTCACTGTAAGCAACCCTAGCAGGCAGACGGCGGCCCGGCCCACCTTGGGGGCAGGGCAAGTGGTATAGGTCCACACCCTAAGCCTTCTCTTCACATTATCAAGGTATATGTAGCATGAGATGCATCTTTCCTGCTCTAATAGATTATCCTGGAAATAGTCATGAAAAACTTCTCCAAGCTCTGCCGTCTGATTGTGACAACTTGAACTGCTTAACATATGAGATGTGAACAGTTTCCAAGAATGTGTTGTTTTAATTTGTCTGATTTTCCTGCTTTTGCTATGTATTTGTATTCCTATTCTCCTAGCATGTGTATGGAGTGTAGTTGCTAATTTTTTTAAGCCAATACATACTTGTGCTACTTTTCAAAAGTTAACTTCAAGAAATAAGTGAATCATATGCTGATTCCCCACCTGCATTTGCTGCAAGAATATAATCATGTATGTTATGATTTTATCCAGAATTATAGCTGTTGGCTGTCCTGTCTTTTATATTTTATCTCCCTGTTTAGTCCCAAGAGATGGCTGGTTAGCCAAAGACAGGTAAGATTCCTCACAAGAGGAACAACCTAAGACAGGCACAGTCACAAGGGACCTCAGGTGAGCAACGTGGGGGCCAACTGAGGTGAGGCATAGAGCCTCACCCCCCAGATGAGATAGACATTCCCTGTGACAGGCTGTGTCACAGATCGAGCCCAGCTAAACATCTCAGTCATTTAAGAACTTTGGGCCCATGATTAGACCCAATGTACAAGAGAAGGGGGGAATGTGAGACCCTAGAATTAGCATAAGAGAAGCCATTTTAACAAAATCTAACTGTGTGAACCTAAGCGAAAGACAGAACAGGGCTGACTCTGTTCTTTGTGCCTAATCTCTCAGTGAGGCCTAAACTGGGCCGGAAGAAACCTTGAAAAGTCCCCTGAGCACAAGAAGGCAGGAAGGTCTTGTCTCAAGACTGGCCATCTGTGCCCAATGCTCCAGGCGTACGAGATGTACCTGTCTTAAGAACACGGACAAATGGCCACCGGGGCCTGTGGACCCCCACCCTAGATGGTTCCCCTAGCAATGCTTCTGCTCCTTGAAGATAACATACCTCTACCAGTTAAAATTGAATAAGTTTGCATCCTTCATTTACATGAATGGACCCCAGTGAGAACTAACAACCACCCCCCTGACCATAGATAACATACTTTCCAAGTTACATCATTACAGTCAGGCCAGCCGAACTTAGCCAGTAACAATTGTTTAACTCCCCAAATCCCCAATCAGCTTATGCCAAGTTAGAATCCCCTCTTCCGGAACTTGTAATGTATAAAAACCCCTGCCTAACCTGGGCTCGGGGCTCTCACTCCTGAACTGCTGTGTCGGTGATGGGTGAGTGTCCGAGCTCGAGCTTGTAATTAAAGACCCTTGTGTGCTTGCATTGGACTCGGCTCCTTGGTGGTCTCGGGGATTCGCGACTTGGGCACAACACTTACATTTGTACTAGAGCTTGGATCTCACGGGAGAAAGGAATATTCTTCTTCATTAGAGACCTCAGCTATATGACAGTAATTTTTATTTGAAGCTTTCAGAGAGTGACCAGGTAGTGTAGTCTATTAGAGGAACCTTGCTTTGACAGTAGGAAGTGACAGCACTGCTGTGAGCTTCTAACATGTCGCAAAGCCATTCTTGTGGTCATGCTATGGCATCCCTCGCACTTCCAGTTCTTGATTGCACCCATTTCCCTGATTTTTAAAAAGGAAAAAAAGATTCTTCAATAGAGAACTTTCTCATTTGCACCAGATTTGAAAAGGCAGTGAAATACACACTGTCAGTGAAAGAGGTTTCTTTGGCAGTTACAGTCTGTGCTCCAGCCTCCTGCTTTGATGTATACATGGTAATGGGAAGTATTGCAGAAGGAGAGCCTTACCCATTAATGACCACAGTTGAAGTACATCATGGAATTAGAAATATTTATTCAGAATATAAGAATGTAAAATATTATAAATGTCTCTGTATAAATAAATGGAGTTCTTTTTAAACAGTTCTATATCAAATAACAGAGTAGCTATTTTACAGCAGCTAAAACTAAAGGCATCTGGAAACATTTAAAGCTGAAGAATCTAAAAAATTACAAGTTATAGTACAGTGTTAAGTGGCAACTTTAAAATGAGGCTTTCAATAGGAACAGTAGAACAATACTGACAAATGCAGTCTTAGCATATGTGCTTTAATAACTGACAATACATTCAAACAGGTTTTTCTAATAATTCAAGTGGTTTTAAAAGCACATTTTCAAATAATAGGAAACCTAAATGTCATGCAAAGTAGTCTTTATAATGTCTAAAACTGATTAGAAAAATGAACATGTTTCATTATCCTTGTATTAGGTTCAAACAAAAAAAGATTAAGGGCTCATTTGCTTGGCAGTTGTAACATGAGCATGTTAAACTATTATGCATTTTACAAATTGAACATATTCCACATAGACTGATTTGCAAAAAGTAACAAAAGTGAACAGTAGAGCAAGAACAATTAACTAAGCAGGTCATGAGTGAATGTGAGGGAATTCTGTATTTAGCTTGCTGTGTTCTGTTGAGCTGTAGATCACATGAGTCACTGTAGCTGCCCTGACTGTGGAACCACCAGGCACTACCAGTCAAGGATACGGTTATCAGAGAGCAGCTGCTGCTACTGGGACAGAATGATTTCTTGTCTTGCAAGCTCTTACTCAGATGCAGTGTGATAGAGAATGTATCCAATATAACTTAACTGAGAATGCAATAGTCTGTATGTGAAACTATCTTTTTCTACACAGGACTTAGCTTGTACCCTT
Organism: Phataginus tricuspis; assembly: GCA_029783875.1. Classification (NCBI taxonomy): domain Eukaryota; kingdom Metazoa; phylum Chordata; class Mammalia; order Pholidota; family Manidae; genus Phataginus; species Phataginus tricuspis. The sequence goes on along the minus strand of JAQQAC010009165.1, from coordinate 454,572 downwards.
TCCCACTTGTTAAGCTGCCAGCATTATAGTAATTAATAGTTCTGTTTCCAATTCTAAGAAGTTACATACATGCCTAAGGCTGCCAAGCACATGAGTGACACAGATGTATTTAGAAAGTAACTTCAAGTGGGAAACGGAAGGAACTTCAGAAGGCCACAGGTTCAGAGCTAAGGGCAGCCTGGCCTATATAAAAACAGTTTCATTAACTGGAATAGGATTTGGATAAGCTTTAATAAGAACTCTGAGCAGCAGGCATAATTTTAGTTTTTTAATGAGTTAATTGCTTCTTCTCAAAGTAGTGCCCAGCAGAGCAGTAGGGAATTTTTAAGCCTCAGTGAAAGGTGGTGGTTGTATCATTTGTCAAACAGGCCATTCCACTGGATAAATAAAATAATTGTTATGGTTTTTAAATGGTGGTGTTCTGCACAGTTGTCACTTGCTGCTGAAAAGAACCAAAAGTATTACTTATGCTCCCTTCCAGAAGACCGTGGCAACTCTCTGACTGCACCCTGATTAAATTCAGCACAAAAATCTCAAATCTTTAAAATTCTGTCCCGTTTTGGCCTCTAAAAACTTTCTATTTATAGTTTGTTTGCTGCATCTAGAAATAGGTGCAGCTATAAACTTAGTGAACGTGATCTTTTCACTTTACACAGTTTCATGCATGAGATATACTCCAGTTGCTCATTTGCAAATTGCTTAAAGCTTCATGGAGCCTTATGACTTAGAGAAGTTGTTAATAAAAGTTTGGGTGTTTTCTGTAGTCTTGGTAACTTTCTCATCACTTAAAACACGAGCATGATACCCCAAACTCTTGAGAGATTCAGACCTTTAGAGAAGAACAGGCAACTATGAAGGCTAGTTCATCCCAGTGACATAGTCCAGCCCAAATCTGTTTACTGTGGGGCTTTTTTCCTTCATTTAAAATAATGTAACCTGTACACAACTAGGAGATTTGAACTAGGAGATTTTTAATAGTTAAAATTTTGAGTTGTCTCATCTGAACAGTTTTTAAGAAAAAGCCTTATAGGTTCTCGAGTTCTTTGAGGTCCCTATAATGTATTGCTGCAGGCCCAGAGGTAGACATAGTAAGAAGTGCATGCATCTCAAAGGAAAATTAAACAATCGTGTTTAACTGGCACTTAAGTTTTTATTAGGCTAACATTCCAGTTTCAGGCAGCATGGACATTACCTTTAGACATGCCAGCAGGTGAGTGTGAGTATGGGCCGGGTAATTACCTGCATTGGGGATGATGACAAAGCTAGTATAGTGTGCCTCTGGGGCTAGAGCAAGAGAGGAGGGCACGAGATGTCTCCAGTGGTCTGATCACAGTAAGATACTCAAGCATCAGTAACTTCAGGTGGAGTCTTACTGTCTACAAGGCCATGGCAGTTTTGGTAGCTAGTGCTCGTTGGGCTGGCTGAGCCTCAGGTCCAGTTGGTAGCCCCACATGGAGGTGGCATTCCAGCCACAGATGGATCTCTTTTGCCTTAACTCAGCGGTCTAATGGGGATGTCAAACTGGTTCTTTCTTCCCATGCCCATTTCTCTAAGAGCCACAGAGTGAATTCTGAACAGAGAGGGTGACTGCCTAAAAGAAGTAACCACCGAGGACACTGGATGAAAACAAAAATATGAGTCTGAAGTTTTTTAACTTAATACAAGTTAGAATCAAGATAATTGTTTACCCCTGATGGAGACATTAATATAAACCAGCTCCTATTTAGAAAGAAGAATTCATGTTAATAAAAAAGGAAAATTATCCAGGCACCCGTAGTTGTTTATTTAACCAGTGCAGTTTTAGGAGGCCCCCCAGTTAGGATAGCCAAGTGCCTGTCGGTTCACCTTCAGCAAGGATTGTGTCTTAGGGAGCATTTAAAAAATACAAGAAAAGGAAATCAACTATTTAATAGCTTTTTTATTCTACACATCTTTAAAAGTAACTGTTTGCCGGGGAAGTAGTTTTCACCCAATCACCACATATTTAAAAGTCTTATGTTATTGAAGTATAAACTCAAAAATGAGGCCAGGTATGCTCAGTAATACTGGAGCTCATGGAGGAGCTGAGAGCTCCCAGCTCTGGAGTGCTACATGACTAAAACGGTGGGTTCTCTGTTTAAATTTGGAGCAAGAATGGTAGACCATTGGTCAGCAGACAGAATTTTATTCCTATATCAGCTAGACCTTTCAATATTGGTGAAAATGGAAAACTGTTTCAATGCCTGTTCACTCACAAAAGAGAAATCCAGGATCGTTTACCCACCTTGCACATCCCGGTTAGCTTAGGAGAGAACCTTTCCCTAGGCAAGCTGGGGAAATGGGGGAAACGGTGATTTTGCCTATTAAATACCTTTTCAGCCAAAACATTTCCCTTGTGACAAAATGAACCTTTATCCAAAGAGTAAAAGTTAGTTAAAAAAAAAAATCACAAGAACCATCTGTGACTTCATGACAGATTTATGACAAACAGGCGTCAGCGGGCCCTTCCACGGTGACCAGAGCACCCAAGAGCCGGTCCTTCCAGACTGATAGCAGTTGATTTTTTTTTTTTTTTTTTTTTGAAGATGGGGCAGCTTCACTACTGGCCTGAGGAAAAAAAGGTGATTACTTTTGGGGTAGAAGTGCTCTGCCCTCCGGGGGCGGCTAGAGTGTCCTTCCCCGCCGTGCAGAGGCTGAGGGACTGGTATGAGGCTCTCTGGGCTTTTGCTCACGGGTGGGGGGCCGCAATGCCAGTGCACCTGGTGGAAAGCAAGACTGAATTGTGGCTTTGAAACATAATTCTCATAGGGGACTGTGGTATATAGAAGAGCACCTTTTAAATGGCAAGTGGCCCTTTAAATTTATCAGTGTAGGGTAACTGCAGAAGAATTAGAAGACAAAGGGGACAAATGGGAGGTGGAAGACCTTCCTGAAAGAATTCAGTGCTTTGGTCCCGCCTGGCCCGTCAGCATTTTGCTTCAAGTTGGACCTCCCTAAGCACCATATGCTAACTGCCACCATGTCTCTGGAGATAAAAGGAGGCTCTGAAACAACCACTAACTCTCTGCCCTTTGTAACAGCAGGGGCAAAGCCTCGAACTAGTAGTGGTCAGTAGCAATCTGTTCCTAAATAGGCAGGAACAGGCGACAAAACATTTCAGCCCCGACTTCCTGCCTCCGGCCCCTAGGAAACAGAGGCAGGTCCAGGGCTACATGTGTACTCCTGTGGGCGAGCTTACGTCCATACAGAACAGCAACTACGTAGTGCCCTGGGATGGGGGGAAGTACTAGCGGTGCTGCTCTGATTTGGAAAAACACCTGATGAAATTCGTTTTATGTGAATAGGCAGGACTCAGCCACGAGTTGGAGGGGAAAGACCCAAAGTTGAGAGCAACCCACTCCCAGCCCTCCTGTACGAGGCAAGGTGGAGAAAGTCCTGCTCCTGGACACGATTGCTGGGACCTGGACCTACCTCCCAGGGCACCTCTGAGCGACAGCTGAAGCCTGCAGTGTGTCAAGAGTTTATCCCTGAAGAAGGAAAGAGGAGAAATTGCGGATGCTGGGGAAAAGGTCACTGTGTACCGAAGAGAAAAGAACGGACAATCCTGGAAGAATAAACGCCTGGGATACCGCCGATAGACAGCCTTGAGAGGGACAAGGGCAGCACCGAAAGCAGAAGCAAGGCCTGCCGAGCACAGCACACCCAGCAGGTATTCACACTCCGTCTGTGAGCCCGGGAGGGGACGAACAGGGCCCTCGGATGCAGTCTACATGGCGTCACCAGGGCCACTCGCCCCTGGTGCCGAGTCCACGGTCTCCGTTGTCTGGAGCCAACCTACCTGCCAACCCATGTTCGCCCGTTCCCCTAACAGGTGCTCTGTCCTCCGGAGCCCTTCTTTCCTCGGGGGCTGCAGCTCGGTGTCCGAGGGCAGACCTTTGGTGCCCGAGTGCTGGCTACAGGGAGGTCTCGTTGGTGTGTGGCCTTGAGTTCTCCTCCTCCAGCAGAGCTATTCTCTGCTTGAGCATCCTCACTTGGGTCTCGTGTCTCCCAACCACGGCCATCATCTGGGACTCCAGCTTCTTCAGTTTGTTTTGATGCTTCTTCTTGGCTTTCTCGTAAGCAGCCACTAGGTTGCTGTGTGGGAGCAGGCGGGAGTGAGAGTGACGATTCGTCCTGAGTAGCGGGAGGGACACACACTGTCCTGCCCGCTGGGGACCAGGTCCCGGCGGCTCCGCTCAAGAAAGTGAGGAGATCAGATACACAGCACTCGCGGCCGTTCATTTCTTGGCTTAACCATGACTGATGCAGCCCGAATGCTAAAGGCGCATCACCGACATACCAAGAGGGCTTTAAACCAACAATTTATACTAACCATATCCAAAATAGATAAGCAGAAAAGGTAGCTGAATTCTAGAAATCTCCTTTAAACACAAGTTAGTGGGTGTGCTTGTTTCTTGGCTGCATGGGACGGCCAAGTGTAAGTTACGGGGCGTGTCCGTCAGCCGCCGCAGTGTAGGTGACCATGTGGGGTGAGGCAGAGAGGCCCTGGGACGTCCTGTGCTCTGGGCGGGGGGCGTTCAGAGCACACAGGCCATAAACTAATGCCGCCAGGCAGACACAGACTGTAGGCCTCTGAACTGTGCCCCGAGAGACCAGTGACAAGGGGGCCGGCAGGCCCCGCTGCACGCTCTGGCCCACAGCGGCGCCCCAAGTCCATCCGACTTCCTGTCGCTTCCCAGTGGGGTCTGAGGACCGAACCCCCTTTCAGGGGAAGTCAGCAGACTTTCTAACTACAGACTGGCAAAACTGTAAAAACAGTGCCACTTTTAATTAATTTTTAGAAAGTAGGTTTTCTTTTAAAAATACAATTTGTTTTATATGTAGTCAATCTGTATATATGGACAGTTTTTTGTTAACTAATAAAAACTTCAATTGGTCTCGGGGTTTTTTTTCCTAAAATGAGATTTATCAGTAGATAATTTATAAGAACACAGCTCTTTGAGATCCTCAGGTTTTCATGAGTTTTGTGAAGGGGTTCTCAGCCCAAAAAGTCTGCCACTGCTGTCTAAACAGTGCTTCTTCACAAAGTCTTCCACTGGATAGTAAGTGTTGCTCAAATGGGAAGTTTTGTAGCCAATTTTGTTTGGAAAAAAACTGGCTTAAACACGCCTAAAAAGATTTTTTTTTTTCGTATCAGACCCCTCCCTGCATGAAGTGTTCAGAGGGTCCATGGCCTGCTGCTCTGCCCCAGCACCCTGGGCCCAAGACCATCTACACTGAGTGGGTCTTAGGTTTCTATGCGACACTGTGGGAAACGATGCCCTAAGGAAGACCCGGCCCCACGGGGGTGGGGGTGGCCATGCTCCAGGGTTGGCTCCCAGCAACCATGGAAATGCCCACTGGTGTTATGAGCCCAAGTACCACGGTGAGTCTGCAAAGGGAGATTTTACCTGTTGGCTCGCTTTAGGTCGTTAACAAACTCTGCTGATTGCTGGTGTCGGATTTCACTGCTCTTGGTGAGCCTTTCCAAGGCACTCACCAGCTCTTGAACTCTGGCCTTTAACTTCTTTTCTCTGTACGAAGGAGAGAGAAGTGCACCGTGACTTGAGGTGATGTTGGAGGTGGCGGCAGAGAGGAGGGAGATTCTGCTCGCCAGGTCACAAGGCAGAGCAGAAGGGGAGGTCCTAGTGGGTAGGAGAGCGGCCCTTCCCTGCAGAGCCGGAACACTGCGGCCCGCCACAGTGAGGACCTCGGGAGATCTCTGTCCCTGTCACACCAGACAGGAAGTCGTCTGGAGTCTTCCAGATGGGAAAGCCGCTGACCTGGAAGTCCCCTTCTGCCGTGGGCGCTCAGCAACGAGCACAGCGACACCACAAAACCCTGCCTTGGTCTCTACGCCTTTTCCCGGGCGTGCTCTCTCCTCAGCCAGTCTGAGTGAAGAACAGAAGCCTCTGGTCTGGGCAGGCTGCCCCAGGGAGTCCTCCTCAGTGAGTCAACAGGGCCCTACCTCGCAAAATAATAAAGGGTAGTGATGGAGGGATAATTGTCACTCCTCTCACTTTAAAGGTTCTTGTCCTCATGTCCATTTGACTTCCACAGTCCATGGCTTCAAGTGATCTGGGCTGTTCACTACTATGGTGACCCAGGCTAACTGACATGCAACTCAGTTTCGGGGGATTTCCAGCATCCAGTCCAGCTTACAGCCTTCATCTGATTCCCACAGGAAACCGGCCCCAGGCCAGGAACGGTTAATGATACATCCCCTTCCTAAGACACCCCTCCACGGGCACAGGGTCCCACTCACAGCCTGCCGTGGTCTGTGTGAGAAGTAAGCTTAGCAGGCTTCCCCACTGGCACGTAGGCTCCGGGGCAGCAAGGACCTTCCTAGGTTTGGTTCCCAAGGTATCCCCAGTGCTCAGCACCGTGCCTAGGTGACTGCTTCTTGGTGACAGCAGTTTAAACAGCTTCAGAACAAACTCACTGAAGGTACTTGTTTACTTGGAGCATACTGAGAAGCCAGGACTAATGGGAGAAATTCCTCTGGGAATGACTCACGAGTGTATGAGGTAAGTAAATTCACACGTTTGGGAAGACATTTTGGAAGTATTTAGCAAAATAAACACATCCCTTGACTAAGCAACTTGACTTCTACGAATTTTTCTTATAGTGTAAGTGTAGGTTCCTAATGTACTTGAGAATTTAGATGGATTCACTTAGCTTTAGTTACAACAGCTAAGAATGGGAAACGACCAGGAGACTGATTAAGTTCATCAAGGCAACTGTTAAAAAAAAATGGAGATTGACAGGCGCTGGCAGGCGCTGGCGTACACTGTCAATGAAAAGCGAGGGTTCTACTGGATGCCACTTTTACAAAAACAACTAGAAACCTAAGTGTGAATAGCTGATATACACAGAAGGCTAAATGCTCAATAGTGAACTCCTGGAAGAGGGATGATGGAAGGCTTTAATTTTTCATTTTACTTATTCTTGTACTGCTTGAAATTTTTATAATTTTGCATTTCTAAAGTATGCATTTGTAAAGTGTGTGAGATGCAGTTTGGGTGGTTATGCCTCCTGTAGAAGGGGCAGGACAGTGACCTCAGGTGCACAGATGGTTCAGCCCTTGTTGACTTTTCAAATAGGTCATGTTGTACATTCTGCCTCCAGCTACTGTAAGTGTAAGTCAAGCTTTCCAAACTCTTTCAAGAAAGGAGTTGCAACACAAAAACCCAGGCCTGCTTTTATGAGGGAGGGAGGATGGAGGGGAAGATCTTTTTAAAAGGAAATCACCAACCAGCCCTGAAGTCCTGATGACTCCGTTTGTCCGCACCTCCTCCCACCCACCCTCCTTGGGAAGCAGGGGCCTTCCAGCAAGTGTCTCCCACCTGCAGGGGAATGTGGAGTTCCCCTGGGCCCTAGCAGCACCAGGAAGGCTCAGGTCTGGTTGAGTTCCTACTGGAGTCTCACAGAGGCACAGATCTCACACTCAGAACCAGAAACGAGTGGTGTCGGGAGAGCAGCTCCCTTCCTCCCAGCCTATCCCCTCAGCCCTGCTGGCAGCCCTCCATCAGCGGAGGGAAGGTTAGGAGAGCAGGAACCATTTCTTCCCCTTTTCTTCTGGCTATAAAGAACAGGGAAGGGCTCTCCTACATTTTGTTACTGTTGCAATTTTTTTAATCTTTCATTCTAAAGTTGATTAATAGTACAAAGGAAAAAATATTGTGAAGATAATTTAAAATGTCACCACCAACTCAGTACTCATTCACAACAAAGAACTGCCTAGAGCAATACCATTTCCCACTCCCAATTACGTCCACACCCCTGCCCCGCCCAGCAGACAGGGAGACTGGAAATCCCAGTCCCAGGATAAAACAAAGGGCTTCCTTCCCCCGGGGCCGGAGGGAACTTTCCAGACCTGGCAGGTTCCAGTGGCGTACTGAACCCACTCCCACCCCACTCCCACCCCACCCCCGGAAGACAAGAGAGGCCTGCAAAGACAGGAAACAACCCGAGCTGGGGGGGTTGAGAACTGTCCTTGAAAACTGCTTAGGCCTCAGAAAGGGAGATGGGAGTGAGTTGCTTGTGCAAACTCCAGGACAGAACTAGGACGCTGACTGATTTGATATAAAGACAAGGCCAAACCCCAGGTGTAACCTGACATGTGGGTTACTTTACCTATTTTCATTTGAGTGAGGCAGACGCCTGTAGTTGAGTCACACCTGTCACTCATCTGGATGGAAACAAACACTGAACACGGGGAAGTCACAAGGCCTCTAGCCCACGCTCCCAGGACGGCGGCTACAAGCCTCGCTGGGCCATTTGAGCGAATGGAGGTGGGCTGTGAGTGTGAAACCCACAGTGGAGTTTGAAGGCTTAATATGGAAAAAAAAAAAAAAGGAAAATTATCCCAATTTTAAGGATATTGATTACATGTTAAAATGATAATATTTTGGGTATATCAGGCAACATATTCATTTTTTTAATCTTTTGCAGTGTTAAAGTGGCTCCTGGAAAATCTAAAATCACCCTGTGTCTGGCATGCATTTATGGTGGACGCTGCCGCGCTAGGGCCTGTGCTCACAGTCGGAGTACCAGGTGCCCCTGGGGGCCCTGTTCTCAAGCCCACTTAGTAAGCTCTGGGAAGGCTGCGGGGGGACTTCGTGGGGCCTTGGCATCCGACCTGTGTGCGAAGCACGCACAGGGGCCTGCTTCCCCGAGCCTCCAGCTTCCCTCAGATTCTCAAAGGACGAGCCGGATCAAGACCAGCCATAAACCTGCTAATCCAAGTCACTTTGGAGCCTCAGTCATTCATACCCTGTTCCTTCTAGTTTTGAATTCAAATCTGCTTGGCCTTCAGTTAAGGAAGAATTTATATATTGTCTAGATAATAAGGCTGAAAGGAGCACTTTCCGAGGCTCCCCACATCTGAGAAGTAAGTCAAACCCACATGCTCCATTTGCCCCTTTAGCAGTCATACAGGTTCCCAGGCTGCCCACAATCCTTCACTGTCCCTTGTCACTCCCAGGTGATGAGGCCCTCAGGAATACACATCTGGCAGTACGAAGACAATGCTGGATGACACAGCTACCATGAAAACCCAAGCCTGGCACAAAATGGGTTTCAGTTAAATGTCTCCCCACTCCACCAAAAATGAGGGTTATTTCTGGTCACAAAAGATCCTATGAATCTTACTCTAACCACATAGGGAGGTTTTTTTTTATTCCCAGTTGAAAGCATTTTAAGCAGTACAAAGGGGATAAGCATACGTGGGGGGGATCTGAGAGGCAGAGTCAGTGGGAGCTGGCAGGCGGTGAGAAACGGGGGGGCTTGCCAAATAGCCAGGCAGGAGACAGCTCCGCAGGCCTCCATCCACGTGCCCAGGCGGCCTGGAGGGAGGGCTCTCTGAGCCATCAAGGGGCCTTACGTTCTCCCTAAAATGAAAAGGCCAGCAGCAGTACTTTATAATCACAGAGTCCCAGTGAGCTGCTGGGGCGCCACAGGGTGAGAGCCTGGCCTCTGCCGCCGGCCAGGAAGCCTTGCAGAGGACCTGCAATCAGCCCAGAGGGCAGGGAGTCCCAGCCCTGCAGCCACAGGGCGGGGGTCTTAGCGATTGCTCAGTAGAGGGAACCAGCCACGGAGAGAGCCCTCTGCGCGGCACTTCCTTCCTCCTCACCTTCCGTTTGCTGGTTAACCCCAGCCAGGCTGCTATCTCCCCTGAAGCTGCTGAGGTCACCGATGGTCTCAGTACTGCCATGTCTAAAGGCTGCTGCGCTCTGTCCTCGCCTTACCTGTCGGCACTTTCCCCTTGTCCCTGAGCAAGTCTTAACTCCCATGGGCGTCCTTTCCACCAGCCGTTCCGTCAGTCTTCTGCTTTGACTCCTTGCTCTCCGCTCCACCTCTAAATACTGGGAGTCTTTTAAGGTGTTGGTCTGGGCCATATTTTATATAGTATCCTCTCTTTTCTCTTCATTCCCATTTATTTTCCTAAAAACTACCTCATGCTAAAAACTTCCAATCCTTATCTCTAGGCTTCTCTTTGGACCTCTGGACTTGGCCATGTTACCTCTCTACGTAACAGGCATCTTCGGTTTAACACGTCCAGAGCGGAACTTTTGAGATGATCCAAATCGCCTCTTTCTCCCTTGTCAGCAGGTGGCACCACCATTTGCCCAGCTGCTGACACCAGACGTGAGTCAGCCTTAACCCCTCCCTTTCCTCGTCCTCCATATCCATTAAGTAGCAAAGCCCACCTGTCAAATCTTCATGCTGTTTCTGCTGCCACCACTCAGGTCCAAACCCCTCCTGTCTCACCTGGACAACCACAGTGCCTCCTACCTGGTTTCTCTGCTTCACTTTTCCACCCACCATGTCTGGTTTTCACAGAGCAGCCAGAGTAATGTTTTAATACAAGAGATCAGGTCATATTATTGTTCTTCGGTGTCTTACATCTGTACTTGGAGTAAAGTCTGTGGTCTTGCTTTGCACTGAGGCCCTACTGGGCCTGCCCCCTGGGTATCCCATCTCTGTATCACCCTCTCCTGTGCATGCCCAAATCCCATCCATTCTGGGCACACACCACCCTCCACCCCACTGCAGAGCCCTGTGCAGTCAGTTCCCTATGCCAGGGAGGCTTTTCTCTGCTTGGCTACTTTTCCTCCTCCTCAACTCAACTTAAATGTCACCTCCTCAGAGAAGCCCATTCTGACCACCCAACTAAACAAACGTCCCAAGTTTATGACACAGCAGCACATTGTCATTTCCTCCATATTATTCATTGCAATCTATTAATTTTTTTAAAAAACAAAACTCCACAGTGACTATATCATCACTCTACTTATTTTCTTCATGATAATCATTACTGCCTATAACTACGTATCTTTCCGAAAACCCAGGCAGCGGTAACAGCTGTCTAACCCTTTTACAAGGGTGGCATCATTGACTTCTCACAACCACCCTTGGAAGTCAGTTCTCTTGGTATTGCTGATTTTCTGTATGAGGAACTTGAAGCACAGTGAGGAGCCTTGCCAGTCCACCTGCGGAGCTGGGACTCGCGCCAGCCTTGCTCTTCAGCATTTCTCTGTGAGTCACAACGGGAGGCGGTGGAGCAGGAGATAAAGAGCCCGGGGAGAGCCCAGGCCTGCAGGACAAAGGCTGTGCCCCAGATAATGAGGCTCTGCGGCGCTGTGTTGGACTGTGGCTGTATTCTGCCAGGAGGAGCAAAAGATGATGGCACCGCGGTATCTTTTGGCCCAGACCCTCCTACGGCGCGTCCCGCCCCAGAGCTGCCCCTGCAGGGCGCGCAGGCCAGCTGCCCTTGCTTACGGCTGCAGGCGGCACTACGCTCTGCCTCTGCCTTCGTGAGAGCCCAGGAAAGGCCTTCTCTCTGAAGGCCTTTTGGAATGTGGGGGGAAATAACAGGATTTAAAAGATACCCAAGCAACACCCACCGCCACCCGTGGGGCGAGTATCAGCCTTTACATGTGCTCTCCGAGGCCCCAGCTCTGGAGCACCGCAATACGTGATGATAAGCTCATAGGCGCACTTCGCATTCCATTAACATCCTGCAAACCCACGTGCATTTATGGAATTCTAAGCACAACTTCAATCGCTGATTGCTATTATCTATCAGCCAAATATGAAGAATCAGCATTTGCAAGTTTAATAAAAGAGCACCTTTTAAAATAATGCTCCTACTAATAAAACAGTGAAGATTCTACTGCTTGTTTGCTCAGTGGGGGCTCCCTCTTTAAAAGGACCCCCAGCCAGTTCCCTCTTCATTTCATTCCATAATTTGTATGGCTCAAAACCAGCATTAATCTGCGGTTGCTGAAGTGACTGTAATGGGGTTGGTGGGGGGGATCTGATGAAGGGGGTAGTTTAATAACCATAATGCACATGTAATTGTAGATTAATGATACCAAAATAAATTATAAAAAAAAAATCTGCAGTTGCTGAAATGGGGGTCCTTCGGTGCCATTTTTTCCTCATTTCCTTCCAAGTCTGGAAGATTTCTAGAGCTGAGCAGGTTATTTTTGAACCTGGACGTGGATTTGAACTCTTAGGAGCCTGGCTGTGGTTTGTTCTCAGGCTCTCTGACAACCCAGCGCTCTGTGGACACTGATGGGTGGCGACTAGCCAGCACCACAGGGGCACAGGGAAATGCAGAGGCATGCAGCCAGGTGGCCAGGGAAAGTCTCAGGGAGGCGAGCCCTCTGCCGGAGGGGCTCGGCAAGAGGGCGCCACAGGACCAAGAAGGGCATGCTCTCAGGAAGATGGACTGTCCAGATGAGTCTGGATCATGGATTATGTACAGGGGAAACATCCAAAATGTGGGCCAGGAAGTTAAGGAGCTACAGACAATCCTGAATGCCAAGCCAGTGGAGATGTGTCTGCAGAGCGACCTGCTCAGAAGAGTGCTTGGAGAGATTCCTGGTGGCAGCAGACAAGATGGGACCGAGGGCCCATGGCCATCCAGGTGCCGCGCCGAGCGCTGAGCAGCTGGGGGCCCAGCCCAGGAGCAGGCGGGGCAGGGGTCACACGCGGCTTGAGGAGAAACACTGATCTGCTGACAAGAGGTAAAGGAGACTTCAGAGCTATAATCCTGGGTGGGTAAAAGTTATTATTTTTGATATAAATAGGAAATCTGAGCAAGAGGCCACTTTCAAAGGGCAGGAGGACACAGATTAGACGTGTTGGGCAGGCTGTGTTCTGAGACTCTAGCATGGTATATGGGGGCGATGGCTGGGGGCAGAGAGCAATGAGGCTGGGAGATATTTAGGGGCCATTTAACAGGAACAAAGCCATCAGAATGGATGATGTCCTACGCCTGGGTGAGTAGGCCATGATCCCTGTCCCAGAGGGACTCTCCTTCCGCAGGGGAGGCCGGGGAAGGGGGAGGGGGAAAGGGAGGGATGGAACCAGGTGTCAAGAAGCAGAGCAATGCTGTGGTCATGGCACGAGGAAATTCAGGGCCCAGAGGAACCAACAGCAGCAATAAAACATGTTGCAGACGGAGTAGAGGCTCAGCCATGTGAGTGCTTCGGGCGTGGGTTAGGTGGTGTGCGGCCAGAAGTGGCAGCAGGGGTGGAGGCCCAGAGGCAGCAAAGACAGCGAGTGGTCCGTGCGGCTCACGGGGCCGGGCGTGTGGCGGGAGGCGAGGGTGAGATCACACACACGCTGGGGAGCTCGGACAGAGACGGCTGGGAGTCACCGGAAGACTTTAAGTGTTGAGGCGCGCCAGGCAGAATTCTACAATGGCCCCACAATTCGGGCCCCTCGGTGTGCACGCGCCCCTCCCGGCTACTCAGTTACTCGTCTAGGTGCTGCGGGAGGGGGTTCTGCAGATGGAATTAAGGCCTAAGCAGTTGGCCTGAAGGTAAGACTTTTCCAGGGAAGACCTTACCTAATTAAGGTGAGCCCTTAAAAGGGAATGTGCTCTTCCTGGAAAGAGATTTGAAGCAGGAAACAGATTTGATGAAAAGGAGGTTCCTGTTGCTGGCTTTGAGGACGGAGGGGTTGTGCTGGAAGAATTCGAGAGGCCTCTAGCAGCTGAGTTACCAGTGGTGAACGCCCAGCAAGCAAGCGGGATAGGCTTACGACCACAAGCAGTTGGCTTCTGCCAGCGAGCAGCACGCACTTGGAAGCACATCCTTCCCCAGAGCGTCCAGATGAGAACACAGCCCTGGATGACATTTTAATTGCAGCCTTGTCAGACCCTAAGAGAGAAGGCTGTCACACTGTGCCCACATTTCTGCCCTAAAGAAACTGAGCTAATAAGTGGGTGTCGTTTGACCCACTAAGCGTGTAGTAATTTGTTACACAATAGCACACTAATATGGGGTAAGCGTCAGATTTGCATCTTACGAAGTGACTTGGTGATGCTGACAGACTGCCCCTTTGACCGGGTCTCTCTCAGGAGCACACAGGTGTCTCTGGTCTTAGGACGGGTTCCCCATGGTTCTGCTCGGGCACAGCACTGCTTCCCCAGCCACTGTCTTCACTCCCTGCCTCCCTCTTTAACCTGCTCCACTCTGAAATGGTTGGCTTCCTTGCTCTGAAACGTTTTTCTTGGCTTTTGTGTCACCCTGCTGCTAGACGTGTCAGGGTCTGTTGCCAAGTTCTTGCCCTCGCGTGTGATTTGCACAGTGGTCGAGGCCCATGGGCCTGGGGGTGGGGGGTTCCCACCCCATCTCTTTGAACTCTGAGATGTTGCCTCCTAGGCTGCCCCTTCCCGCACGGGCCGCTCCACTCTCCAGAGGGCACATCCTGGTCCTCCAGCTCTGGTCTCCTGTGGCCACACTACCCGGCGGGGCCCGCCTGTCCCTGGAGGCCTCCGCACACTGCAGCAGCTGGCTTGTCACTCGTCAGACATTGTAGGGGGTCTTCATGCTCCTCCTCGGCCGGATGAGTCGGGCATATCTTGTACCTGGACAGAGGGGCCGCTGCAATTTGTTGATTGCCTGTACTTAGCATTTTACAGAGTGGTCCTGCACACAGGTGGCAGATCCTAGTCCCCTGCGGGGCTCAGCAAGGCCCTGGCGGGCCCGTGACTGTACGACCACAGCCTCCTGTAGGAACAGGGCAGCGAGGCCCTGCCCTGCTTGAGGGCCCAGCGGCAGGTGGGTGTGCAGTTGCCTGATATGGCGCTGTGTGCTGCTTCTCACCATGTCACCAGCCCCTGTCCTGACCATTCCGTCCCCCAGCACTGATGAGCACAGCATCCTTGTCTTTTAACCAACATGACCTGAGGGCATTTGAAGTTTTTCCCCTACCTCCAGCACTTCCTCTCTCCCCCAAATGTGGTAGACAGATGCACAGTCGTGTACCAGGAGAGCACAGTTCCCCATTGGCCCAGCCCATGCACACTGTGGTGGGCACAGTCCTCAGGGCATAGTACAGCCCACCCGGGCAGACTCAGCTCACGCTCATTGGCAAGCACACCTCTGCTGGCACACGGGGGTCTGCAGAGAAGGCCGAGGCACAAGGCTTCCCCACCACCTTGCTGTGTGACCTTGGAGACTGCTCAGACTTGCTGTGCCAGCACCCCACCCCATCATATGGTGAGCAACACCTGCTCTTCACTGTCTCCCAGGAACTCGATGGAGATGAAATCGTCTGTTCCTTTCAACTCAGCTCAAGTTCCAAGGGCAGGCTACACAAGTGCCACGTAAGTACAAAGAAGAGTCATGTCTGAAAATTCCCTCTCCTCAACTGCATTTTTATAGTTCACTTCTTTGGTGGAAAGGTCACTCAGTTAACTTTTACTAGGACCAAGAGCAAGAGAGAGATCTGAGATGGAGAAGGGCTTTGTAGCACAGTCTGTGCAGACAGCAGTAAAAACAAGGTACCCTGACAAGAAAACTCCCTGTGTGCAAGACTGGAAACCTGGTCATCCAGATGGGGTTTTATGGCAATACCGGAGATAATAAAATGCAATGAATGTTCATGGAAGTGGAGGGAATGAGATCAGACCAGATGGGAATTACATAGTAAATGCATGATTGCACAGAGTCCTGGTTTTGTTCCAAACCCAGGAAGGTCGGGAGGAAACAGGCTGAGAGAGCAGGGCTGGGTGGCAAGGGTGCAGGCAGGGCTGAAGCCTGGTTAGGCCTCAGGGAGGCCAGGCCGCGGCGGGGCAGGAGCCTAGAACCAGCGACTGGAATGCCACAAGGCGGCACCCTAGTGGTCCTCAGGGAAGACCACCGCTTATTAGCCCCTTCCCTGCTCCCCTCCCACCTCTGCTCCTTTCAGTCGGGATGCCCGGACCCACAACTGTGGTGTCTGGAACCATCTTTTTTCAAGGGAGGAGTATTTCTGAAAATGCGGGGCAGACTCCCTTAACTGACTTCAACCACCAGCTCGGCAGTGATTTAATATCTTCAAAGAAGGTGTCAGTTCCACTTGATTTTTAAAAGAAAAAACATCCCCAAACCTCAGCCCCCAGGTGTACTGTAGATCCTCATGAAATGATTATCCCAGTTCCTAAGCTAAATTTACAGTGTGATTATGTTGTTTTCCTTTTCCCTGTAGTTTCTTCCTTGGCTCCGTATATCTGGGTCTTCCTCAGAAATCCATGCTCACCAGCTTAAGGCTGGTCATTGGAAATGCGCTGTGCCTGACAGAACAAATGGAGTAGAGTCTCTATGTTTACGCAGCGGAGCCTGCATCCTACTTGTGCCAGTGAGGGCCCCCAAGGCCTGGGGAATCAGAGACCTTTAGGGGCTTGGCTTACACACACCATATCCAAATGGCTCCCAGGCGGACCAGGGAATGGGTCTGCATCCCCTGTTTCTGGCGCAGTCAAGTCATTAGGGTCTGTTGACGGCGTTTCCTGTGCTGCTTCTCTCTTCCTGCCTCAAGCACAGCAATTACAGCTGACCCTCGTGGCCAGAGGTGCGGGGACTGTAAAAACAGAGCCATCCCGACTTGGAAGGGGAGAGGAGAAGTGCCGGTGAGTAAATCAGGAGGGTAGTGACGTTCCCCCCGAGGCAGCGCTCAGTCCGCCCTTAGCGTGGAGGCCGCATCACACCACAGACGTCCCTGGCGGGACCGTGACAGCAGATCCAGCATATGCTGCAGCCTTTACCTTCCACCCTAAATCCCCCAAATGAGGGGAAAGTATTTTTTTTTAAGTCCTCAAGCATGTTAGAAAGCAAGGTGTGCTCTTTGTATGCCAGAAACTATGAGCCATCATAGAGAGGAGACACGACTCAAAACGCACACAGAGGAAGATAGCCGCAGAGGGAGGGAGGGGAGGCAGGAGCGCTCGGGGCAGGGGCCCAGGGGCCCGGAGAGCCGCACGGGCAGAAGGAACAGAAGCCTGGAAGGCGAGTCCGTGAGCCAGAGCCAAGGCGAGTCGCAAAACTCAACTAAAAAGAGTGATTTGTGAGAAAACAGTTAACATAGCAGACAAATAGCAGTTTAGGATACATATAATGAACATCCTCGGAGAGATGCAAGAAGATACCATATCACTAAAAAAAGATGATTTCATCACCAGAATTCTCAACATACAAGCCAAGCCCAGTGGATAGACATGCTGTAAGTGTACAATACGTACCAGATTTTGAAAACATGGTACCAAAAAACAAAAAAGAAGATACATAATTTGTCTTTTTAAAGACAATGATTACATGATGAAATGATATTCTGGATATACTGGGTTAAATAAAATGTTGCTAGACTGGACTCTACTGTTTCTTTTCACTTTTTTCATGTGGCTACTAGAGAAGGTGAGATCGTGGGCATCCCACATTACACATCTGCTGGGCTGCGCTCTCTGCTGCTCCAGAGCAGAAGGCAAGGGGCGGCGAGGGCCTGACAGGTTCACATATGTTAGGCAGATCTCGGCCACTCTGCGTGTTTCTCCACGCAGGACAGAAAGGAGGAGCTGCACTGAGACACCAGAGGGAAAATGTCAGGCCTTGGACTTGGAGAGAGCCCGTGATGCTGGAAGGAAGCATTCCCACTGAGGCTGGAAACAAGGTAAAGATGCCTGCGTCTCACCACCTCACTCTGTCCTGAAGGCTCTAGCCAGCGCACCGACGCAGAAAGCAGGGAGATGCTTCCCATGTGCAGCCGAACCGACTGCCCGTATACGCTCCCGTGTCCCTGCCCTTCTGCAAGGCCTGGCACTAGCAAGACTTCCCCGTGCCCAGCCTCTAAGGCCCAGCAAACATAGGACATCTCAGCGCCTCCTGCTCCAGGGCGGGCCTGTCATGATCCTCGAAGAGCTGACATGAGCAGCCCAGAGGACTTAGAACAGAGCCGTCCCTCCGGGAACAGATCGCCTGTCGGGGGTGTGGGAAGGGTGCTTACCGACGGATGGCAGTGGCGAGCTCTGCAGCCAGCTCACTGTCACTGCAGGTCGTCCTTAGTTCGGACAGTGTCAGGGCCGGGGAGGCAGCGTCGGCACACTCCTGAGAACAGCAAACACATCCCTGTTAGGGGCGGAGCCAAGCCCGAGAGCACCTCGGGGCAGGGCGGCTGCTCCGCGGCAGAGCCTGCGAGGCCGCAACGGCAGCAAAGGCAGCTCTGCCCAGGCTGGCCGGGGGGCGATGATGGCCCCCAGGTGCTCCGGGCGCCCACGGGAAGCCAGGCACTGGTCAGAACACTCCACACACACGTTCTGTCATTTAGTCACTGTGAAGACCCTCTGAGGCAGATGCTATCATCCCCATTTACTAAAGAGAAAACCGAGGCACAGAGGTTACACTGCTTCACGCCACCAGCTAGGATGCGGTGGAACCGGGATGCGCACCCAGGCCAGTGACCTCGCCACTGGGGTAAGCCCCTCAGAATGCATGACCGACAAGTGGGAGATACACGCGAGTGTCCTTGCACCCCCATCCCATTCTCCTTGGAGAAAACCAGTCTCCTCTAGATTTAAGGAACTTTACGGGTTCAGTACAATCATCTCGAAGACCCTGGAGAAAGGGGGACATTAGAAGGGCATAAGATGGGACTCTGACACCATCTGAACCAAATCCTCTCACTTTACAGATGAAGAAACCTGACAGCCAGAGCTCCTAACTCCTAAATCAAGACTATTCAGAAAGCAACCATCATTCAGAAAGGAGCATTCTACTTTCTGTGCACACTGAGAGGATAGCAGCTATGCTGTCACATAAAGTGGCTGGGGAAAGTTGCTCACCTGACAATCTGCTCAGCAGGCATTTACTGAGTATCTACTACCTGCCAGGCTTGAGAATGAAAAGCTTA
Organism: Phataginus tricuspis; assembly: GCA_029783875.1. NCBI lineage: Eukaryota > Metazoa > Chordata > Mammalia > Pholidota > Manidae > Phataginus > Phataginus tricuspis. The sequence continues at coordinate 435,873 of JAQQAC010009165.1, read as the reverse complement.
TGATCTGTTGCAGGAGACAGAATGTAAACAGAAGGTTATATGGTGATGGGATGCGAACTACAAAGAAATATGAACCCAGTGCTAGAAGTCCAGAAGACAGGAGGGCACAGGGTCTCCCTCAGCCCCTCTGACACAGCCAGGCGCCCCACCCGAGGTCCGCTGTGGCAGCTGACCACCGTTCTCTCTGCCGCACCTCCCACGCTCTGCTCCCTCCTGCTCCTCCCCGCCCAGAGGTCCTGTAGACCCAGGCCACGCTCACCAGTCCATGAACCGTGGTGCGATTCCAGCACCTTCTTTTTGTCTATCAACTGCCGTGTCAAGTTAACATTTCATAAGACTCCAGTGTGGTCTCAACCCGCGCCCCTCACTGAGCGCCTCTGGTAATACCTGATGCACCAAGACCAGAACTGCAAACACTTTAATGCGCCTTGGATAAGGCATGGGGCCTGGCTGGTTGCCGAAGCTTTAAAACAAGCATGACACCCACCCTAGGGAGCAACTCTGGATGTTCTAGACACAAATGTGGCCTGCCACCTGTTTTTATAAGGCTCACCAGTGAAGAACTTTCTATTTTTAAAATCATGAAAGAAAAATGGAAGGAATGTTTTGTGATGTGTAGGAATGATAGGAAATTCAGATTTCAGTGTCATAAATAAAGTGTCGTTAGAACAGAGCCCGCCATCCATGCCCACCCTGCTCTGCTTCTGCACCATTCTGCATGGCAAAGTGCAGTAGTGCCAGTGGTGTCCATGTAGCCTGATACCCTGAAATATTGACTGTCAAGCTTTTTGCAGGTTTCTGACCCCTGCTCTACACTGCTTGCCTCTTACACCCACAAATAAGACCAAATGAATAGCCAGAAGGGAGACTTCATTGAAGTAGTAAATGGATCTAATATTTGAAAGACAAATCAGCTCACTCTAACTGCATTACCTGAGCAGCACAAGGTACTCTTACAAAGCTTCTTACTCTAATGTAAAAAAAAAAAAAAAAAAAAAAAAATCATCTAGCCTTTTCCGTCAGAGATTTCTGTACTTTGAAGCCATTCCACAAAACACAGTGGCTTCCCCAGTCAAAATAAACACCAAGAACTAGGGGAAAAAGGCTCAGTTAGTGGGCCTTCTGGGAAGAGCCCGCTGAGTCCATGTCTACCACACCCTAAGAACACACGCACACACACTGGTGCTCTGTCTCACGCTCTGTCTCGTGACCGCCAGCAGACTCAGAAGGCTGTATGAAGATGCTTACAGCATTGCCATGGGAGAGAGAAGCCCATCTTCGTGATCCCCAGGTACCAGATGAGCCCTGTAGGCCATTGCCACCTGTCCTGATGTCCCACACCCTGGGCAGATGCTCAGGGCGCACATGTACAGTGACCTTTCCAAAGCCCAAATTATGTCACCTCATCGCCGGCCGCCAACCCCAGGGACAGCACAGCCCCTAGAGCCAGCCTCTCCAGCCAGCACGCCAAACTTCTTCCCGCACCGCCTTTGCCCATGCCTTTCCACCGGCCCAGAGTGGCCTTTCTTCTCTGCCCTGGGATCCCAGTGCAGGAAACTTGTCCCGTATCTCCACATCTGGAAGTGCGCCCAGACGTGCTTCCCATTGGAGGAGTAGGTCCTTGCACTTGGGACACTGTGTCACTGTTGCAATCACTGCCCATCAATGTCCCCCGCTGGAATGGAAACTCTGGAACATTCTACAGTACCTTGCCAGGACCACATCACATGTATGAAATGAGCGGATGACTGAAAAGCAGCGGGGGTCTTGGGAGAGCTGGCGCACCTGACTCCACAGCTGAGGACTCCCCCGGCTCCTCAGCAGGTGAGAGGCGGGCAGAGTGCAGCTGTGACCCTTCGTGAGGCAGCCTCAGAGTTCTCAGCTGTAAAGGAGCCGCTCACGGCCACATGGAGTCAGCAGGGTGCTTGCTTCCGGGCACACAAGTCTCCTGGAGACATCCCTGCCTTTGCATTGTGAGAAGCCAGTCGTTTGGCCAACAGGTCAGGGCATGCCCACAAGTCTGGGGCTGGAAACAAACTGGGGTCAGGGGAAACTAGCATTTATTTGGAACAGAAAATATGATGAACAGCAATGTCAGGACCTGGGGACAAGGGACATAATTCTTTAGGGTCCAGAGTATTTTCTTCTCCAATGCAGAATTTGGAATAATTCTGAGGTACAGTAGGATGGAATGAGTGTGGATTCTGAAGAAAAGGCTTTTGGGCTAACGGGAGTGTGAATGTTCAAGACGGTGCCCCCTGCCCCCGCAGCCGGCTCTCTGTGGCAGCCTCCGGGCAGTCCCGGCTTGCCCTCCTCCTCCACTGCCCTGGCTGCTTCCTGCTTCCCCCTCACCGACGGCAGAACCGCCAGCACAGATGAGGCGGGAGGGCCTGCCGGCCGCATGCGGGTGAAACCCCGGCTCTGCGCCTGATTAGCTGTGAGACCCTTCCCCTCTGTGAGCCGCACCGTCTCCGGGACACGGGCTAACTACCCCTCCCCCTGAGCTGGGAGAACCGAGGGAGATGACGAAGGCAGGTGGCCAGCAGACAGAACAGGAGGCAGGACCGACGTCCGCCTACCAGGCAGCCGCGCAGACCACCCCCCACCGCACGGGACTGCATGGGAAAGCACAACCACTACATAAATGGAGTCGTGTTTTTTTTAATGTGGATTTGGTTTCTTTGCACTAAAAATGTTGCCTTTTAGCTATCTAGAATGGCTTGTAGTCCCTATGCAAATAAGGAAACTGAGGCAAAGGGCGGGAGGCGCAGTGGTGGTACCTGGGCGGGGAGGCAGCCAAGCCCTGGGCCCCGCGCCCCATCCTACCTTGCCGGGCTTGTCTTTGCCGCCACTGCCGGCGGCGCCGAGGGACCGCGTGCGCTGCTCCTCCACCTCCGACTTCAGGTGCTCGATGTGCACCAGGTAGGCCTGCTCCTGGGCCTCCCGGGTACTCAGCTTCAGCTCCAGGGCCCGCTTCTCCTTCTCCAGCAGGTAGAGCTGGGCCTTCAGCTCGGCCATCTCCTCCTGCGGGGCACAGAGCACAGGGGGCGCCTGTGGAGGACGGTGGGGCCCTGGGGGGAGGCGGGCGAGAAGGGCCCCGTGGCTGTGACTTCGGGCCCATGGTAGAGCCACCACCCCACACCTGGGGAGGAGACAAGACTCTGTCTCCACACAGTGCAGGACTGACGTGTGGACGAAGCCACGTGCTTTGTCACTGTGTGGACCAGAACTGAGGTAACGGTAGAAGTTACAGGTAAACAGACTGGTGGACAAAAAGGGAACCCCAACAACTCCAAGTCCACCCCCAGCCCCCGCGGGGCACACCTGCCTTACTGGAAACCAGTTTCCCAGCACGCACAGGCTAGGCTTCATCAGCCAGAGAGCTTGGAAGGCAGGGCCGTCCACACACAGCTGGGTCTGGATAGGTCCCTTCCAGTCCCAATTTGCACGTGGTTAGCCACCCACCCACAGCTGCGCCGGGCAGGCAGGGAGCCCTGCAGCCACGGTACCGCCCCCAGCTCTTGTCTTTTCAGAAGCCCACACAGATCTGTAGAAACGGGCCCTTCACAGGTGACTATCATCAGGTAACTTCTCAGTGCATCTCTGAGAACCCAGATCAGAGTTTCTGTGGAAAGTCAGAAGTGACTCCAAAGTGGGACAAAGCTGTCCTGGGACCATGAGCTACATTAACACTGATAACCACCAGCACTTACGGAGCATGTAACACTTAAATGTTCACACAGAACTCATTTAATCCTCCCACCTTGAGGTCGATATTATGAGTATCTCCATTTATGGGCAGTAAACTGAGAAATCCACCTCCCTACAATTACCAGGCAAATTGTGGAGTCAGAGTTTGAGCCCAGCTCATCTGGCCCAGAGCCCAGGCTCTTAACCACTGAGCTTTCAAGATGAGCCCCTGCATGACGGTTGCCCCTCACCCCTGCTGGAGGGTGTTTTTGCCACCACAGGACCACAGATTAGTCCGCCAGCTATCTCTAGGCTCTCAAACTGATTCTTCATAATGCTGAGTCACTGCCTTGAGAAAGAGTCACAAAGGCCACTGATTCTACTCCTCCCTCAAGTGACCCTTCTCTGAGTCACAGGCCTGGGGGGCTCTCCTGGATAAGCCAGATCTGGGGTGTCAATGTTTGCACCCTCCAATGTGGGGAGATACCTAGAGGGCCCCCACTAAAGTTTGTAATACCCAGGGCTGGGGTGTTAGACCTGGAGAAGGAATGTGCACAGTGGTGGTGGTTTTTTGCATTATTCAAAAGATGCCAAACCTTTTCTAAACATGAGACATAAAACCAGAATGAAAGGTGTTTCCATACACTGAAGCAGTCTCATCTTTTGCCTTTAGAAGCAGGATTTGAAGGTTCTGGTAACACTCCATACTGAGCTAATGTGGTTAGTCACACCCAGAACAAACATATAAATGCAAGTTTGAAAGAGGGAAAGATGACTCCATGGGTGCCCAAAGAGGGACCTCCACCCGAGAGGAAAGGCTAGGCGACCACGGAGGCAACAGACGGCTGGCTGTGGAGGCCCTAGGGCCTGGGCTTTTAGCGCTCGGGCAAGGGCAGGGCTAGAGCCAGAACCAAGACCCCTCTGTGAGCCAGGACTCTCACAGCACTGCCTACAGCAACAGACTAGAAGGCTTCCTTTCTGGAAATGAGGCAAGGAAACCATTTAGACTCTGGGTGGGAGAAGAAGGAAAAGCCTCAACATTTTGACAATAAGAACCACAAACGTGTCACGTGTAGATGCAGAACAGGAATCCTAGCCCAAGAGTGTAACAAAAAGTCGTCCTAAACTTTTGAAACCCACAGGTCCCAACATATCTAAGCACCCTGTGGGACCATTTACAATCCAGGACCCATGGGACGCCGTGGAAGATGCCGTCTCCGCTGAAGATGAGCTAGTGTGGGTGTTCTCCACCCAGACGCACACAAAGAGAAAATGGGGGAGGTAGAATCATCATTTGTGAGAACCAGACATAACAAATTAAAAACCAGGAAACAAATATTTAAAACAAAGAGATAAAGGAAGAGGAATAAAAAATTGTTTTAATCTTAAAAGATTAGGATATTCAAAAAAGAACAGTTGATTTCAAAAGGAACCCACCCTTTGGTTCTGGCTCTAGCCCTGCCCTTGCCCAGTCACCTAAAAATGAAAGGGTATTTCCTCAAGATCATGTACCAGAAGTGGAAAAACAACCAGAAAACTTGAGTTTCTCAGCAGTTGTACCCTAGAACAAAACAGTGAAATCCAGCGTTACCTGCTGCTAGGGGATGTGGTAGGGGCGGGCACACACCCGTGAACACACTGCTGGGGACACACAAGGAGGGGAGGTGGCACCCGCAGGAAAGGAATCAAGCCAGGATGCCAGCAATGCTGTCCCTGGACCATGATCCTGTGGGTTATTTCCCTCCCAGCTTTTGATCATTTTTACTCTTTTAGAACATTTCTGTGATGTGTACATATTTATTTTCAAATCACAAAGGGGATATGAGAGATTTGATTATACCAAAAATGTCTTTCCTGGCCAGAATAACACTGAATTTATCACACAACATATTAGCCTGAATATAAAAAAGAAATCTTTAGTCTTTGGCCCAAGGCAATGTGGAATGTGGAGTTTGGAATAAATAACAGAAGGGCAGCTCCGTAGCTTGGGCCATAGGGTGCGAAGGTCCACAGAGAGGGCTCCTGACCGGGAAGAAGGCACTTTGACTGCAGACGCAATGCCTGACTCAGGGCCAATGAGAGGAGAGTCCGCCGACCTGCCTGCCGAGTCCGGCTCCACCTGGACTCCAGCTCCAGCAGCTACCGAGGGCGGGGACACTCCGAGCGCATCTCCCCTGAGGGGGCTGGGCTGACCGCTGCGGCAGTCCGCTCGCCTCTCCAGACGGGAAATCAGAGGGGCCTGTTCTTTCTTTGGAGGACAGCCCCAACAGGACACCAGCCCCGAGCTATTAACTCAGGACCACCGTGACCCACCTGGCCTAACATACCTGCTTCCGGTTCCTACACTGATGGTGACCTGGCTTCCGCCCCAAGGCTGCCTCCCTGACTGTCTCAGCTCCTGGGCGCCAGGGACACGACAGAATCCACGGCTGTGCAAGCAGGGCCTTTGCACACAAGAGGCTGGTGTGCGGGAGACAGGCTTGGGAACAAGGCTCCCTGCCCGACTTTCACGTCCACAGGCCTGTGCAGACCCCGACCTGCGGGAACAGCCCCTGAAAGTTCACTTCTGCTTCTGGCGTGCAAAGGGCAGGTCACAACGATGCTGGCGCACACTCGGTGAGCAGTTGTTCTCTTCCCACTGCGACTGAGTGTACACATAAAACACGACTCTTGACACAAGCATCCTTCAGTTCTCAGACTCGACAGGTAACGGCGCAAAGGGAGGCCTCCACAGACGGCCCTGACTTCAAATGCCAGCCACAAGTCCTGGGGGTGGGGTGGCCCCAGGCCACCTGAACTTCCCACCAACTGCCTACAAATTCAAGGTTTCCACAGCCCCAGGACAGTAACTTACTAGGACAACTTGCAGGTCTCAGGCATACCATTTCATCACAGACGGGGTGTGTGTGGACGAGTCCTGGAGGCTGATCTTTGCCCCTCCCACGGAGTCAGAGGGTGTCACTCTGCCGGCGCGTCCACCTGTTCATGCGCCTGGGAGCTTCCCTGACCTCCAGCGCCCAGCGCCCTCGCTGGGGTGTGAGGCACGGCACGACTACCTCACTGGCTGCACGCCGGAGGCCCCCCTGCAGCACTCCTCCCCTCCCAGAGGTCGCGGGCTGGGGGGCGAAGGACCTCGGTCATAAGCTTGGTCCTTCTGGCGAGCAGCCCCACCCTGAAGAGATCCCGCATACCAAAGACACTCCTGTCACCAGGAAATTTCAAGGCTTTTTGAAGCTCTGGTCAGGGAGGGGGAACCAATACCAGATACAGTGTCCCTCACACCACAGCGTTCCTCTGGGAAAGCGCGTGATAGATTAGGGCCTAGTGCTGGCGCTGTTGGGCAGCGTACCCCGCGGGAGGGAGGGTAGTTTCACCACTTCCCGAGAAGCTTCCCTGCTCCTGAGGTGCAGGCAGGCAATGCAGCCAGCCCGCGAACAGCCCGAGATCTCACCAGGACACGCTCACCTGAACAGCACACCGGAGGGCATGAGATCCAAGCGGGCTCTGCATGGCACCGCAGGACAGGTGTCGCAAAACCGGGGCACTTGCTGCAGCTCTGCACCCGGCCTCTCTGCTCTCCCCAGCCCCACACTGACATCAGCACCTGCCTGAGAGGCACCTGTGGGCTCTGGAGCTCGGGGTGCTTTCACACGTACAGAGGCTGCCTCAGCCTATGCGGCGTGATCTGGCTCCTCTCGGAGAACAAGGTTTCCTAAGCTGGGCTCGGATGCCCCAAGGCATTCCTTAGGGTTCGGTCACCACTCCAGGAACACGTGCAGCCCCGGTGGCCCCAGACATCCTGAAACCGCCCCGGTCTACAGAGGAGGCCGGGGGAACGGGAGCAGGGCCCACGCAGGCCTGCCACCCGGATACCTTCATGGCCATGAGCTCCTGCATCAGCACAGCGTTCTCGAGGTCCAGCCGCTGGCTGTCTCCGCGGGGCTTGACATCGTAGCTGAGTGGGTCGATGTGGATGCTTTCCAGCTCCAGCATGGTCAGCTTGACTGCAGCCCTGTCATTCCTGAGCTGCTGGATGTAATCCTTCAGCCTTTGTTCATCTTCTTTAGTAAACTCGGTATCACAGCTACTGGCTGTGGAGCTGGTTGTGCTGAGAGACACAGAAAACCCGTCACTTTTCCAAGTCACTGTGAGCAGGTCTTTTTCCTCACCCTTCTCCACCCTGCATCTCTCCAATGGTATTTAGATGGTAATCAAAAAAAAAAAATTCATGGAATAGCACCTTTCAGGAAAGAAATAAGCATGAAGAGTAATAGAAATGTATACACCCCTTAACATAACATGTGGACCCTAGAAATAAATCTAAAGAAATAATTCCACAGAAGCAACAAGATACACACACACAAAGATGCTCTATGGAATACAGGGGTTAGTGGATTATAGAATATATAAAAAGGAGGGATATTATGTGGACATCACAGTAAAATTACAACAATGTTAGAGATCTTTTAGGTGAGGAAGTAGGATGGATATATGAAAAAAATCTGTGTATATCTGGACAGAACTCAAAAAAAGGGATGTATTAATGGAACAAAGTAGGTGGAAGAACAAAATACCTATGGCATGATCAACCCGTGTGCACACGTCATGCGTGTATACACATACTAACTGGTGCACACACATGTCCCAGACTGCCGACAGCAGTCCCTGAAGGGCAGGAACAGGACGGCAAGGTAGTGATGGAGGTGCTCCGTGCCGTGAAAACCATAGGCATGGGTAATGGTGCCGTAACAGCCTAGGAAGCAGGCTGCCTCAGGCCTGCACAGCCGTTCCCCCCACATCAAGGCTATGTCCACCACAGGGACTCAGGCCAGGCCAAGGGGCCCTGGGCTGCATGCTGAACAGTGACCGGGCACGGGCTGCAGAGCTGCAGAGCACCTAGGGCTGAACCCTGGGGAAGTGGTGGCCCATGGCTTCTGTGGGACCCAGACCACTGACGTCCCAGGAAATCTCAGGCCATGGCTCTCAAGAGGGTTCTGAACTGTTGAGCAGTGGGCACACTGCCCCCACTGGCTCAGGGTGAGGCCCACTCCACCCAGTCCATCCTCCAGCATCTGAGGCTGCTGTGGACCTATAGCAGTTTCTCTGGACCTACACAGAATCTGCCTACATTTGACAGAGCCTTCATGGAACTGGCTTTGAAAAGATGGCAAAAAAGCAAGCAGAGCCACTTAACTCAGGAAAACAGGCCAGGGTCGGCATTATCATCCCCGTCATTACAGATTTGGGAACTGAGGCCCAGAGACATCAAGTGGCTTGCCCGGTCATGAGGCTGGAAACTGGTGCAACTTGATCTGAGCCAGTTTCCTCATCCCACACCCCGTCTCCCTGAGCCTTCTGTTGCAGGGAGCTGTGCCAGGTGCAAGGAGCGGTGCCCACAGGCTGTTGGTGGCCCTGAGCTCAGGCCTGCCCTCCTCACCTTACACTGGAAAAGGGCAATGGGCCCAGCTCAGCAGATGGAAACTCCTTTCCACAACCTAGGTGTGACCAGGGGCCGTGCCACCGCTCTTGCATGCGACATGTTATCAAGAAGACAAGGTCTGAGGTGAGAGGGTGAGAAGTGATGGTGGGCTGGGGCTTTCCACTTGGCCGCGCTGCGTGTGAGGAGGAAACCGCCTAGGGCTCGGGGGTCTTCACGCCAGAGGACTCCTGGCAGCACGGAAGGAACAGCACCACAGACGCTCCGGGGCCGCTCCCCACTGCTGTTTACCCCACCAGGACAGGCAGGAGAGGAAGGGAGCGAGATCAGCCCGACTGACGTACACAACCTCTTCAGAGGTCGTGATGGTTAAGTACACGTGTCAGCTGGACTAGGCTACGGGGCCCAGCTGCTTGTCCAAACACCCAACTAGATGTTGCTGTGAAGGTTTTTTTTTCCGCAGACTCTGAGTAAAACAGATGATCCTCCATGATATGGGTGGGCCTCATCCAAGCAGTTGAAGGCCTCAAGAGAAAAGACTAAAACCCCCCAAAAAAGGAGAGATTTGGGGTTTGAGATTGCATCAAATCTTCCTTGGATCTCCAGACTGCCCACCAACCCGGCAGTTTTAGGATTTGCCAGCCCTCATAATCACATGAACCAATCCCTTAAAATCAATTGATTGATTAATCAACCAATCACACTGGTTCTTTCTCTCTGAACAGCCTCAGTACTGAGGTGCTACCTTTACCTGAGACTTGAGCCTCCTACAGGCTTTGTAGATTTA
>JAQQAC010009165.1:352733-424653 GCA_029783875.1 Phataginus tricuspis | reverse complement strand
GTCCTGAATAATTAACAATGTTAATACCACTCCAAAATCTAAAGAGTGTCTGAATCACTCAGAAAACAATCGGTGGTTGTTTCTAGAATCCCAATTGGCCAACTCATCTTAGTTTTTTAAAAATACAGATTGTCCTGGGAAGTTTATAAAAGCTTCATGAAAACTACCCATATTACAAAAAAAGTTTCTTCTTCTAATCACTAAAGTAAGACATGTTCATTTGTGGAAAATTTACATGACACTGAAAAATAAATACACAAAAAGGCATCTATGCTCTTTGTAACTCCACGCAGACAATGGCGGGTAGCCGTTTTCCAAGGCGTGTTTGTACTTGGGCATGTGGGCTTAAAATCTCTGAATCTAAACATCCTTTTTCACTTAAAAAGTTTTGGACCTAGAAAATGTCATTGAAAACAAAAGGATGACAAACGTGATTATTCTGGTCTGTGCTTTATCATTTAATGATAATCGTTAGTGAAAAAAAAATCAAGCTTGAAGGGAGTGGATGGAGTGAGTCTGTCATGGAAAAAGAGAGACAGCTGGTTGAGGGAAACCGCCTTCTCTTGCCTCTGGAGTCGGGGGCGGGGTGTTAACTTAAATGAATAAATGCACAGAAATGAAGGCCCAGCCAATCTGCCGGGGACTGGGAAACACAGCTAACAAGAGTCCTCATTTTTATTTTCACCTGTTGTACTAGGCTAATTTTGTCCCCCACAAAAGATATGTCAACAAAGCTCTCAACCCCCAGTACCTGTGAATTTGACCTTATTTTGAAATATGGTCTTTGTAGATGTCATTAAATTAAGGACCTCAAGATGAGATCATCCTGGCTTTAGGGGAGGCCCTCACCCTAACGACTGGTGTCCTTACAGGGAAAAGGAAAGGGAGCTCCGAGGCACACAGGGAGAGGCCACATGAGATGGAGAGAGTCGCACAGCAGGGGCCGTGGGCTGGAAGAGGCAGGGAAGCCTTCTCCTCTGGCGCCTTCAGAAGTGCAGCCCTGTCAGCACCTTGGTTTTGTGCACTCCAGAACTGAGAGAGAATAAATTTCTATTGTTTTAAGCCACCAAGTCTGAGATGATTAATAATATATCCATCTTTCATTGAGGATATTTTATTAAACAAAACACGTTTCTCTCTACAAAATGCGTGGTTTGGAGTCAGAGACAAGCCAGGAATCATAGCAACCCTAAGCAAAGAATTGCCCCCTGTCATTCATCACCCTTCCCGGCCTTTCCCAACTGGAGTTCTTCAGCAATAGAGTCCAGAACATGATTTGAGTGGCCATTTTCTCATTTCTCCTAAAGTGAGCATGTAGCCAGTACCTATCTAGATGCCCAGAAGAGAAGCCAATCGTTCTGTGTGTTGGAAATCTGGTAGTGTATGAAGTCCAGCCAAACATTACAATGTGAGACGTGCCCTGTGAAGGGTACCAACACGAGTGTCCAAGTCTGAAAGTGACACTGCTTCTGCCTACGCAGACTGGATCTGGGATGCAGCCTCGGAGGTTGAGTAGTCATCCAACAAGCCAATAAGGAAGAGGCAACAGGGGAGCTCTGAAGGGCTCAGATAAGGAAATGACATTAAATGCCAGAACGCCATTTCTCTTGGCTCTACCTTAATGACTCCCAAAGGGAGAAGAAGGTTTTATAAAAGTCAGTTGATTGAGAAGGGAATGGACTGCAGTGAGGAAGACAAAGGAGGTGAGTCAGAGCTGTACTGGCAGTCCAGGTGTGAAATGACAGGTGCTCACAGTGAAATGGGAGCAAAAATGGCAAAATACACTGTAGACCAGCATTGTCCAGCAGGACTTCCTGTAATGATGGAAATGTCCTATAGCTGCACTGTCCACTGTGGTACCACTGGCCACACGTGGCTACTGAGGACTTGCAATGGTCTAGTGTACTCAAAGATCTGAACTTTTTAATTGTATTCAATTTTAATCAACTTAAGTTCAAATTTAAATGACTATATATGGCCAGTAGCTACAGTATTAGTCAGTTCTAGAACTATTCAAGGAGGTTAAAAAAAAAAAGCCACCCCAACTTGTGGCTGGGATGAGGCAGATCACAGCACTCGCCAGCAAGACGGGAAAAACATGAGGCGGAGCTGATTTTTCAGAGGCAAATGAAGATGCCAGTTTTGGACATGTTGAATCTGAAGAAACCACTGGGTATGTGAGTGAGGATATTCAGTCAACAATAAAATAAGCAGTTAAAAATAGAACCTGAGAAAGAAGATCAGCACGGAATGTATAGGTCAGGCACTGTGTCTGTAGATAAGGTCACCCAGGGAAGAGGGAGGGACGGCCTAGACCTGGCTTGCGGGTCCAAAGGAGGATGGTAAGAAGCAGCCACCGGTTCTCTGGAAGGAAAGGAAAGCTGGAGAGGAGAGGCCAACAAGAAAGGCGAGTCTGCAGCCTGGAGAACGAGGGTGGGAAAAGAAGGGTTCCGGCCCAGCAGTCTCTGTTTCTCTCAGAGCAGAGAGTTCAGGGCAGAGCAGACGCCAGAAAGGAGGAAGGAGGCTGACCTGAAAGCCCAAAACTGTGCACAGAGGCCCCGAGCACTCGGTGAGTTCTTCCATGCAAGACAGTCAACTCAGTAAAGGCATTGTTCTCTACAAACTCTGGAGAGTTCATGAAACTGAGAGTAAAGAATAAAAAGATTTAAAACTGTAACAGTGAAAAGAATGCGCTTGGGGCATTAGCAGAAAGATTTGGGCACATTCCTTAAATACAAAGTGGAAGGAAGAGTACTGATGAACAAAACATCGGGAAAAACCAAATTCCATAAAATGTAGAAGGGGAGGGGGCCGGTCTGCCCAGAAGAAGGTCAGCAGGGTTGACACTCAGCTTTTGCAGGTACTGTGAAGGACAAGACTGAGAAGTAGGCTGAAATAGAGCATAACTGTCTGTATATGAAACAAATGAAAATTTCCAGCATATGACAACCTCAGCTAAAGTAAACAGGCACTCCCTCTATTACAGATGCATAGAAATGCTGCATAAAAAAGGAACAATGAGAAAGAAATTCACCGCCAAGGTTTAAGGGAAGGCAGTAAAATCTTCAGGTGCCAGAAATGAAGTAAGAAATAAAAAGATCAGGAGGGAGGTGGTCCTGCAGCCGAGTCATGGGATTTGAGAGCAGGGCATGAAGTGATCAAGCCGGGAGGGGCCAGGGAGGGACGACTGGACCCTCCAAGTCCTCCTGCATGAAGCCTGGAGCTTTCCTGCCCCCTATGCCCCCTACATTCTGTGAAAAGAGGACTGAGTGTGCTGCCCATGAAGCCAGAAGGAAACCCTAGAGCTGAGCTGTGCACAGGGGTCCACCATAAGAAACCAAGATCTCAGACTTGTGACACATTTGGGTATGCAGTTTATACTACTTGCATATTGTGGGGCCCCAATCTTATAAATTAACAGTGAAAATGGTCTGGATTTTGCCAGGTCACCCACTGCCTCAGAGACCTAATTAGTAACTCACCCAATGTCAGTGGAGAACAAGAGACTTGAGCTGCTAGACATGGAGGGAGGATTGCAGAGAAAGGAGGTTGAGACAGGTGAGCCAGCAATCTAAATCAGCAGATGAACTCACCTGAGAAGAAATGAAAGTAAAGCAAATGGTAATCTGTGTCACAATAAATACTATGAGGGCCCTTAAAGAGATAATGAGTAATCTTGATAAAAAGTAAGAAATTATGAAACAAAAACAGGCAGATATCAAATAAGAATAGGTAGATCTGGGACAGGGAGGAAGTCCATGGGAAATGTAGTCAAATGAAATAAAATCAATATACTGGTTAAACTCTAGACTGGATAGAATTGAGAAGAGAATTGGTGGGTGGGAACAGAGTACAGAGGAATTAATTCAGAACACAGCATGGGGAGCTAAAAAGATATAAAATATGCAAGTGTCATTGAGAAGCAAAATGATCAACCAGGGCTCCGACACACCTTCAAAGGAGTGCCAGAGGAAGAGAACATAGAAAATAACAGAGCGGCAATGTTTGAAAAACTGATAAGTAAGTTTTCCCCTGCAGAGTCAGACATGAGTCCTGAGACTGAAGTATCACATCAGGGGCTGGTAGGCATGGCAGTTTTAGTTATGTCTGCAAATTCTTTGACATTCCCTCCAAGAGTTCAGTTCCCCTCCCCTTGCATGTGCCTGGCCTGAGAGACTGCGTCTAATGAATAGAATCCAGTGGAAGTGATACCACATGACTTTAGAGGCAAGGTTGGAAAAGCAGAAACAGTTTTGCTCTCTCCTGGGTTACTGGTCCTTCCAAGCCAGGCACTCCACTGTGAGGACGCCCAGGCCACATGGAGAGGATGCTGTGGGAATTCTGATCAGTGGTCCCTGCTAAGGTCTGGGCAGCAGTCAGCCTCACCCACCAGACATATGAGTAAGGAAACCTTTAAGAAGACTCTGGCCCCGGCCACCATCTGAGAGGGCAGCTGCATCTGAGCCCAAGTGAGAACTGCCCACTGCAGCCCAGTCAATCCCAAGAACTATGTGGGGGGTAAAAAATGACCATTGTTTCCTATACACTAATGATGAGCTAACAGAAAGAGAAATCAGAAAAACAATTCCATTCACAATTGCACCTAAAAGAATAAAATACCTAGGAATAAACCTAACGAAGGAAGTGAAAGACCTGTACTCTGAAAACTACAAGACACTCCTAGGAGAAATTAAGGAAGACACTAACAAATGGAAATGCATCCCATGCTCTTGGCTAGGAAGAATCAATATTGTCAAAATGGCAATACTACCTAAAGCAATCTACAGATTCAACGCAATCCCTATTAAAATACCAACAGCTTTCTTCAATGAGCTGGAACAAATAATTCTAAAATTCATATGGAACCAGAAAAGACCCCGAATAGCCAAAACAATCCTGAGAAGGAGGAATCAAACAGGGGGAATTACGCTCCCTGACTTGAAGCTCTACTACAAAGCCACAGTAATCAAGACAATTTGGTACTGGCACAAAAACAGACCCACAGACCAGTGGAACAGAATTGAAAATCCAAACATTAACCCAAACACCTACAGTCAATTAATATTTGATAAAGGAGCCCTGGATATACAATGGGGAGATGACAGCCTCTTCAGCAGGTGGTGTTGGAAAAACTGGACAGCTACATGTAAGAGAATGAAACTGGACTACTGTCTAACCCCATACACAAAGGTAAACTCAAGGTGGATCAAAGACCTGAATGTAAGTCATGAAACCATAAAACTCTTAGAAAAAAACATAGGCAAAAATCTCTTGGACATAAACATGAGTGACTTCTTCATGAACATATCCCCCCGGGCAAGGGAAACAAAAGCAAAAATGAACAAATGGGACTATATCAAATTGAAAAGCTTCTGTACAGCAAAGGACACCATTAGTAGAACAAAAAGACATCCTACAATATGGGAAAATATATTCATAAATGATGTATCTGATAAGGGGTTGACATCCAAAATATACAAAGAACTCACGCACCTTAACAAACAAAAAGCAAATAACCCAATTAAGAAATGGGCACAGGACATGAATAGACACTTCTCTAAAGAAGAAATTCAGATGGCCAACAGGCACATGAAAAAATGCTCCACATCGCTAATCATCAGAGAAATGCAGATTAAAACCACAATGAGATATCACCTCACACCAGTGAGGATGGCCAACATCCAAAACACAAACAACAACAAATGTTGGCGAGGATGTGGAGAGAGGGGAACCCTCCTACATTGCTGGTGGGAATGCAAATTAGTTCAACCATTGTGGAAAGCAGTATGGAGGTTCCTCAAAAAACTCAAAATAGAAATACCATTTGACCCAGGAATCCCACTCCTAGGAATTTACCCCAAGAATGCAGCAACCCAGTTTGAGAAAGACAGATGCACCCCTATGTTTATTGCAGCACTATTTACAATAGCCAAGAAATGGAAGCAACCTAAGTGCCCATCAGTAGATGAATGGATTAAGAAGATGTGGTACATATACACAATGGAATATTACGCAGCAATAAGAAAGAAACAAATCCTACCATTTGCAACAACATGGATGGAGCTAGAGGGTATTATGCTCAGTGAAATAAGCCAGGCCGAAAAAGACAAGTACCAAATGATCTCACTCATATGTGGAGTATAAGAACAAAGAAAAATAAAAAATAAAATAAATAAATAAATAAATAAATGAAGGAACAAAACAGCAGCAGACTCACAGAACCCACGAATGGACTAACAGTTACCAAAGGGAAAGGGACTGGGGAGATGGGTGGGAAGGGAGGGATAAGAGGGTAAAAGGGGCATTACGATTGGCAGACATAGGGTGGGGGGGCACGGGGGGGACTGTACAGCTCAGAGAAGAAAAGTAGTGATTCTCATCTCACTACACTGATGGACAGTGACTGTGGTGGGGTTGGTGGGGGGGACCTGGTGAAGGGGGGAGTTCAATCATCACGGTATTGCTCATGTAATTGTAGGTTAATGATACTAAAATAAAAATAAATTATTAAAAAAAGAAGAAAAAAAAATGACCATTGTTTTAGGTCTCTAAGTTTGGGGTGGTTTGTTACGCAGCTAGAGCTAACTGAACAGGAGGATGAAAAAATCAATGCTTATCTAGAAACACTATAGTGCAAATGTAGAGGGAAAAAGGATAAAGACATCAGTGTAGAGCTGTCTGGTGGGAAAGAGGGGTGTTGGCCTGTTTTATTCACTACTTTATTTTTGAACATCATTTAAAAAACCTGTCACCCTAAAATGCATTACTTAATTGTGCT
Source organism: Phataginus tricuspis (assembly GCA_029783875.1). Taxonomy (NCBI): domain Eukaryota; kingdom Metazoa; phylum Chordata; class Mammalia; order Pholidota; family Manidae; genus Phataginus; species Phataginus tricuspis. The sequence continues at coordinate 417,875 of JAQQAC010009165.1, read as the reverse complement.
GAATAATGGCCCCCTAAGATGTCCTGTCCTAACTTGGGAAACCTGTGAATATGTTACTTAACACGGCAAAGGGGCTTTGCAGGAATGACCAGGAATTATCCTGGTTGTCCAGTAGTTGGATGTGTCCCTGAGAGAGAAGAAGGAGTTGTCAGCATTACAGAGGTTTAAGGATGCTCTGTGCTGGCTTGGAAGACAGAGGAAGGGCCATGAACATCCAGAACGCCTTCTGCCTCTTAAAGCTGGAATATGCAAGGAAGCAGATTCTCCTCTCGAGCCCCGAGGAGGAACGCAGCCCTGAGGACACCCACGTTAGGGAGCGAGATGCATTCCTGACCTCTGACCTCCAGAACTGTAAGATAAATTTGTGTTACTCTAATCCACTACATTTGTGGTATTTGTTACGGCAGCCATGGGCGACAGTACAACTCTCATCAAGAGTGTGGGCAAAGACAAAGACGTCCCCAGATGAAGAATTTTTCAAGCACAGACCTTTGCTGAAAGAACTTCCCAAGGATACATGCTTTCAGCAACAAGAACATTAAACCCAGAAAACCACTGTACGAAACAGACCCTGTAAGCGCAGCAACTGGCAGGGATGCAGGGGTAGAAGGAACCCGCCTGTGGTGCCGGTGAGGAGGAATGGGGAGCTGTCCCGCAGCGCTGCATGGCAGGACGTGCTGAAAGCGAGAGCATGCGTGACCAGGACTAAGCCACCTCCCTCCAGGACAGGTACTCTGGAACAGTCCACCTGGGACTGCAGGGACACGCGCACAGGGATGTGCACCAGGGCATTATTTGTGGTGGTGGGGAGTTTGGTTGTGCCAAGTGGGTGACCAGGAGACATGGTGTATACATCACAAGGTGGACAGACCTTAGAATGCTGAGGGGAAAAAGAAAGAGAAGCTTACAGCACAACATTTATGTAATTTAAAAATAACGCACAAACACTGGATATATGACACACATAAAATGGGGGGAGAGGAATGGTACACAAAAGGAATAAATAAATTAAAAGAGGGACCTTTCATGGATCCATGAGTATGCCTTTAACACAGGAATGCAATTAGCTTATCTCTCTGCCCCTTCAGGCCACATTAAAGCAAACAAGTGCAAGAAAGCGAACATAGAGATGAGCGCACAGGACACAAGAGGTTGTGTGAGGCCAGACAGTGGGATGCTGGCCATGAAGACTGGTGTGAGAGCCGGCACAGGTGAGCATCTGGTGGGGTGGGTGTGGAGGTGGGTTTCTGAAAGGGAAGGAAGTTCACTGAAAAAGTGAGTCTGGGATAAGGGCAAGATGGGTCAGCTGCTGGCACGTCCACCTCGGGGCCCTGCAGGAGCACAGACAAGATGATCGGGTCTGCTGATGAAGTCCCCTGTGAATATGGTGCACAGATGCGGGACAGGCAGGAATGAGAGGTGGCACCAGAGTCCTGGGTTGGACAGAAACATTAGCATTAGCCATGAGACAATGAGTCTGTTCTGAGTAAGACATGCAGCCCCGTTCACTGGGTTGTTGCAATTTCAGGCAATTAGTATGTAATTCTTAATTTCACTGTGTAGTGGAGCTGGTTGAGATGAGAAGATTCCCACCCTGCAGAGGGCGAGGTCAGTGGGCTGGGGAAGCTCCCCTCAGGGAGCTTGGGGCAGTCAGTCGCCAGCGGGTCTTGGGAAGCTGCCTCCTTGAAGTCTAGGGCGTGTGGGTATTTTGCAGAGAACCACTTTTTTATTGGAGATTTTATAAGACTTTTCTTGGAGCCCTCAAACAAATGAGAAATTAGAATTTACTTGCAGAAAATATATATTTATTCCTATAAATCTCATTGACATGGTGTTTTAGGAAAGTCACATTTCACAGCTAACAGTAGTGTTGAGTAGGCCGAGGCAGAGGAGGAGCGATCACGAACAGAAGAAGGCAAACTAACGCAGGAGCACTGCCGCCGTGTGGCGGCCGGGCTCTGTCCCCCCGCTCGCTGAAGAACCTGCAATCATCAGACGGCCGCACCAAGAAAAAGGGCAGCGATTTGGCTGTCTTCCTGACTTCTTACCAGCTTTCCAGCAAAGGAAGAAAGCTGCTTTCTTAAAAGCCAAGAGTTTGCCTTTAAACGGCCTGACCTCCTCACAGGAGCAGGGGTTGGAGGTCAGCTGGGCACAAAGCAAACACTGGTGCCCACAACTAAAAATGTTCCCTCACAATCTCCATGGTTCACATGTGCACAAAGCCCTTGTTAGAGCAACTGGAACTGTTTCCAAAGGAGCAGGAAGGAATCACAGCTCTCAGGGTTCTCTGCCTTGGAGCCCTCTTAGAACTTCCTCCAATTACAGGAAAGAAGGGCGACATGTTGTACCAATAAGGCCTGTTGGGATCAAATCAAGGTACATCAATGCACAGATGGCTTCTTCTCTGTGGAACAAACTCATGTGCCTTCGGGTAGGGCTGTAGAATGCCAGGAAGACTGATCAGCGGCACCCTCAGGAATCTGGCACCCATGTTACCATGGACAGCAGTTTATTAACCTCTGGTCAGTGTGGAAGGAGACAGCACAGGGGAGAGGATGGTCAGAGAGAGGAGAGGAGTCCAACCGAGGACAAAGCAAGCTGCATTCGATAATAAGGCTACCCAAGGTTGGATGCTAAAAGGTAACGTCGGCGTAGACTAGGATAAGACTGTAGAACTTCTGTGGGGCTCCGTTTTCTCATCTCTAAGAAGGGCATAATAGCAGTACCTGTATCTTGTAAAATTCTGGTGTAGATCAAATGAGATGTGTGTAAGTCATTGTTCATCACAAGTAAAAGCTCAAAATACGTTCAGTGGGGTAGTACAGCCTTTAAGTCTTGCTTTACCTTCAGAGGTATCTGTTTTTAGTCTCAGAGGGTTATGTTTAGTCAGAAAATGTTAATGAAATGTTAATGTCATCATTATTAACAGGTCCTTAAAAATAAACTATCAAGATTGCATTGGAAAAAAAAAAGATTGCATTGGAAAGTGGCTCCTTATACAGCTGCCCGCCTTCCTTCCCTGGGTGGGCAGGGGAGCTCTGCACGGAGCCAGGAAGTGCCCCCTCACCTTTGGAGCCCAGAGAGCCTGTATCTGGCCAGATTCCAGGGCAAGCACGTTCGTTCCCACCCTCCCTCTTCCAGCTTGTGATGGACAGGGCAGGGCAGGCTCTTTACACAGGTGGCTTCCCCCCCAGACACAGGGCTCACCACTGCCACATGCGGGCCCAGGAGGAGCAGCCAGGTATGAGCAGAAGGTGCCAGAAAAGCTGTGGCTCCCTCTTTTGCTCCACCTGGGGAGACAGGAAAAGATGCCTGGAGAGGCGCTGGGCCCACGGCTGACGGGCACTACCCTCTGTGTCCTGTCCGTGAGCACTTGCTGGGATCAGAGTGAGGAAGTACGCTGGGCTCCGAACCCCACTCATCGGTTTAGTGGCTCAGGGGAGGGCCCGGGCACATTTCCTCTGAAGAAGCTTCCCGGTGGTTCTGAGACACAGGCTGAACGCCAGCACAAGAGGGATGAGTGACAGGCCCCGTTTCTCTGGCCAGCAGTGTCAGGGCCTCGTCCTGCTCGAAGGACGTTCACACGCCGCACCAGACTGCTCAGCCCCTGTGTGGTTAGGCGGCATCTGCCCAGTTCTGGCCAAGGCGCTGTGAGCAGAAGCCCTGAAACGCAGGGTGGGTCCGTGCAAGTAACGTTTACCATAATGGGCTGCCGTCCGCCCAGGTCCTGAGGGGACACGTGCAGCGGAGCTGTGTGCCCACCCAAACCTGCACTGGACATGCAGTACAAGCAGCAAGTAAGCTTTTTTGGTGTGCTGCCACTGAAATTTGAGGGGCTGGTTCATATAACTGTTGTTATCCTGATGATATATCAGCCATCCAGAGAAGAGCCCCCCAGGACTCCAAACAGAAGCGGGAGGGAGAGCACGGGGGTCCCATCCACCCGTCTCAGCGCCTGCCTGTGGGCCGGACGGGGCTAGGAGTGTTACAACAGGCTTGTTTGTTTTAACAAATCTCTTAAGAATTTAAATGTAGCTGATACTGACATCCTCTTTCTCATATAAAGAAACTCCTAAAAAAAATGGAACAAATATGAACAAAATTCAGTCAAAGACAAAAGAGAAGACTGCTTGTACATGACTATCAAGCGTTACAGCTGGGAGACACAGATCGCTCTCTATCATCCATGCCTCATGTTTTGTTTAACTTGAAAATCAAGGAAGAGTATAAAGAAGAAAAATATGACTATCCTTTCACTGCCTAGATTTAGCCTCTATTAATATTTTGGCATATCAGCTTCCCTTTCCAGGCACATACTTCTACATATTAGAAGTTATACAATTATAAGAATACATTCATTTAAAAAATAAATTAGAACACTAGAGAAAAATTCGAGTGCCTTTTACCTACACGTCTAGGTACTTGCTTCTCTCCCCACCATAACTGTTATTATGAGATCAGTTCATATTGTCTGGTCTATGTTTAATATTCTTACATACACACATATGCAGTCAATGCAAATTTATACATAAATTCATAGTAAATATAAAGTATTGTGTTGCAGTCCTGCATTTTCCATTTATAGACACTTTGGCCAAGAAAAGCATCACGGAGTGGAAGGCAGGGTGGGAGGAGCTCAGATGGGAATTAAAGCCAAGTAAGGTGAAACAGATGGATCTTTATTTAATCTAGATAAGGCCATGGCAATTTCACTCCCAGAAATATCTCCACTGTTACTGATTTTCAATTAAGAATATCAAAGAGATACTGACTTAGCATATAACAGGAGACAACTCAGGCACAGTGAACGGCTGCTTCGGAGGCAGGCCACACTCGACACGCAGCAGCAGCATGACGCTGTCAATCTTATTCCCTGGTAGGGGTGGGGGGGCCTCACAGTAAGTATATATTAAAAATAAATTAATTAGTAGGAAGAAGTACATAATAAAATGTACAGTCAATCTTTAAGGTAAATATTTTTTCTAAGCAGGCCCTTTGGTTTCATTTGGATTTCTCTTTCCAACTCCTTTTAAGCATGACCACTAATGGACAAGCGCCCTTGGAGATAACACGGGTAAACACGGAAGGTGGATTGATTGGGCGCTTAGAACCAGTTCAGTATTTAGAAACTGGCACAAGTGGATTTAGAACTCATGGTTCAAGGGGAGGAACTTGGGGTCATATAAGAGGATGCTCTGTACGTCACCCCAGGTGGTAAATTCATGGGACAAGGGCTTGACCTTTGTGTTGCACACATTGCTAAGCAGGACAGCCCTGGACCCCCACAGCATCCTGGATCTGTCCTGCAGGATAATTACTGTGGGCAGACGCACCACAGCCCATCACACCTGCCATCACCACAAACTTAGCAGTGGCCCAGTCTCCCTGAAGGAGAGGGGCTGGAAACTGAGTTCAGTCACATGGCCAAGGATCCCATCTGCCACACCTATGTAATGAAACCCCAATAAAAGCTCTGGATACTAAGTTGGGTAAACTTCCCTGTGGACAATACTCTCAGGGTTGTCTGAAAAGGAGGAAACACCATACAGTACTGTGTGGGGAGAAGCGGCTGGAAGCTTTGCCTCGGGACCCCTTCCAGACTTCACCTATGCATCTTTTGGTTCTGATTTGGTCTCTTTTTACTGTAATAAAACTGTAATCATAAGTTTAAAAGAAATGGCCCAAAGGAATATACGACAGGATTGTGAACTTTGAAAAGCTTACGGAGTACATGGGCTCTCACAGAGTGACGATGTGTGGAGGGAATTTCTCTCTTCTTCTTACCTGCAGCCTTCCTTTCATGCCTCCTCTCCCAGCTTCATCCTCCTAGGATGAAAAAGGCTACATTACCAGGAATTTGGGGTTACTTCCTGTTACAGGACGAGGCATGGGGGAAGGAAATGGGTACTCAGGAACTGTCCTTTATCCTGGCCAAGGAGCCAGATGGCAGCCATTAAAATATCTGGAGTGTCGAGTCCTTGTTTATATTTTAAAAGACTTTAGCTGAACTGGGTGATTCCATTTTTATTTCATGGGTCTTATGAACACAGAACAATGAAATCCCTTCATAAATGTAACATTCATTTAGCAATCAAGAGTAGTTGGTTTGGAAAAGCAGACACTTGTGTCTTCTTATTACTGTGGAAATATACCCTTCCCCCCATCCAAGCCAGGTCAATTAACTAACATTAAGTGTTTTAAAGACGTTTTGAAGGGGAGTGGAGGAAGTAGAGAGACGAAAACTTCAGTCTAGGGTGACTTTAATTTGGCTCAAAGCGGTGTGACTTCTAGTCCCTTGAATTTACTGTGGTGATGACCACATTTCAAAGAGAAATCGGACCCCAAGGATGAAGGAGGTCCAGGAGAGGTGACGGAATTCATTCCCAGATATGCTGAAACACCCAGGCAGGGCATGGGATGCGAGGAAGAAACTCTGCTACCAGCGCCTTATGCCATAAATTCACAGAACTCTCTCATGAATTTGTGCAAAATCTCAGAAGGAACTGGCGTGGCCTGTTTTTTAGTCAAGTGTATGATTCGATGGGACATAGATTCATGAGCCTACGGTGATATCCAGTTTGTTTTTCGCCAGACTATTTGGGAAAAGCGTTAGTCATTTTTACTACACGACAGTTGACCTAAAAAATCAGATAAAAAATGAAAACAGTGTGGAGAAGCTGGACCTTGTATCACATGTCCGCTATAGCTGCCAAGATACCTTCTGTGTTCCTCCCTCCTGTCATTTGCTATAACCATTGTAACACCCTGTTTACTTGCCTCGGCATCCTTCCAGCCATGAACTGTGTTCTGTTGGTCACTAGGGCCCCTGCCTGGCACAGAGGAGATGGCCAACCATGTTTATGAAATGAATGAATCAGTGAAAAGCAAAGTGCTTCCTTTCTAGAGTAATTGATTTACCTTGCCTAAATTAAGCCTTGTTCTCATGAATGGTTACAGAACATGCAAAAATAAATGATTATCTCATTTAATAATGAGCTGGGACCAATAATAAAAACTGTCTGCCTGTTGCTCCCTTAGTCACTGCTCTGCCAAGCAGCCCAAACTGTTAGCTGACAGTACAGATCTAATCTAATTAAAGTTTGAACAAGGCTCAGAAGACCTACGCAAAGCACTTTGTTTCTATAGGCAGCGGGGCCAGCACCGGTCCTATAGATGTGGTCGGTGAAACTCAGCACAGGGAGTGCGGGCGATGCGGACATGCGGCTCCAGCTGATTTCCGGGCAACTTTGATGAACAGGGGATTCAGAGCTTCTCTAAAGACGGCAAAGGCAGACAAGCCATGCATCGTGTGGTGTCACAGACATGGAAGTGGAACTACCTCAGTCACCCACAGAACTACCAGGAAGAACGGAGGACAGATGGCTCCTTGGGGAAATGACATACAGAGGGTGGCGAAGTCGCCCAGGGAGTCTAGTGAACTGGCATTCAAAAGCATCTAGCAAAGTCTAGGAGACCTACAGTGTTTTGATACTCAGAGAAAGAAATCCAGTTCATGGGTATGTATATAAATGCCCAAGGACATTTCCAGGTGAGGAGGAGATACAAGTTACTCAACATTTTGTTATTTGGAAATAATTGAAATATATAAATGAATATAAAACCACATTAACTGCCTAACTTAAAAAGGTAATATATATTATCAGAAGAAAGGTTCTTTAAGTGACTTATGTCAGTTAATCTTCCTGCCTTGGGTACTATTATTATTCCACTTCATGGCAGGGTAAACCAGGGCACAGAGCGGTGAGGTAACATGCCAAAGAGTCACAGTGACTCAGTATGGCCTTCGGTGGTCAGGCTCCAGAAATAGTGTACTACCACTAACTGCGCTGTTCTTAATACTAACCTCTGGAGTTGGAGAACACACTTGAAGAAAGGGGGCTGGTTTTTATCTTTGGCCGGGCACAATCCAGAGCTATCTTGTGCTTTAGTAGATCAAATTAGAAGAGGAAATTTATTCTAACCCACACGTGTAATTACACCTGGGACCCACACTTCCTTCACTAAACACGCATCATCAGAATATGCACCGTAGGAGCGACTTGGGCATTAGTCTTCACGACCAGGGCATATGCCCCGGAAGTCACAGGTGGTGCAGGCCTCACACTCAGTGCATTTCCTCAGCTCGCCCAGATAAAGTCTGCATGCTGGGATCGTCTGCACCTGCTGATATGCATGCGGAAATGGCACCCCACACAGCTGGGTCCTGAATGTGGGTTCCGACAAAAGTACATTCAGGTCTGAGAGACAGGAATGCTGGCCTTTTAATTATGACGTTAGCCACAAATGAGGGAAAGAGCTGCTAATGTTCAGAAACAGCAACTGCCTCTGTATTTCTACATAATGGCGATCAAGAGAACCTGACTGTGCAGATTAAAGATAAAATGATATACACATGCTGATCTTATCAAAGAACAAGTTATTTCCAAGATATTCTTTGGGGAACAATGGCAAAGGATGATCAGATCAACTGGATATATTCTTCCCTCTAGTTTCAGCTCTGTGTGCAAAATTACCAGAGTGGAACTGGAAAGCAAGCTTCCAATACTGCCAAGACTGAGAAAGAAAGTAGGCCTAGCCATTCAAAGTGAAGTACAGAGGGAACATTCTGACTGAAGAATTCCCTGCTTCACCCCAAGTCCAACCACAGATCAAACTGACAATCAAAGAAGTACTGGTGGGTGCCTGAGCAAAAAACTCCATCTTTGGAAAACCGAATAATTTAACAATTCTGCCAAACACTTCTATCCTGGAACATCAGCTCCTTTAGTAATGGATGTATTTCCTAAACAAAGTGGCTCAGTCTGCTTCAGCCTAGGGAGCCATTTGCTATGTTGGGCTGAGTGCCAGGAGTGACACACACATACTTACACACATAGACACACACTTTATATGTATCACACCTGACCACACATGTACACACACACACATATATATGATTACTGTAATAAGTCTGAATTAGAGGAGATGACATTTTACATGCGATTCATTACAGTAAATGAGTGCAGGTCCTATAAATTTAAAGAAAATTTTGTGGAAGAAATTGCAAAGGGGAAGATTTTATATACTTTTGGAAATTATAAAATATTATTAGCCTATCTTTTTGGCAGGCATAGGGTGGGGGGTCACGGGGGGACTGTACAGCTCAGAGAAGACAAGTAGTGATTCTCATCTCACTACACTGATGGACAGTGACTGTAATAGGGTTGGTGGGGGGGACCTGATGAAGGGGGCAGTTTAATCATCACAATATTGCTCATGTAATTGTAGGTTAATGATACTAAAATAAAATAAATTGTAAAAAAAAAAACAAAAAAAAACAAATGTACTAACACACAAAAAAAAATAAGTAACAAGAAAAAAAAATATTATTAGCCTATCTTAAAGGAAAGGCATTTTAATTGAGCTTGGGGAAGACGTGCATATCCTGGAAAATGGTGTGAGGAGTCACCGCACTGATGTGATGTCACCATCCCATTAGGCTGGGGACCCAGAGAACAGTATTCTTTAAGATCTTACTTGCACACATCAGCATTTTCAAACTACTTTCTTTCAAGAACGACTTCATGACCAGAACCGGATGGCAGCCCCCGAACTACAAAGGCCACACTCATCGTGGGGCTGCCCGGGGCTCTATGTGCCGGAGCCTCCTATGGCCACACGGTGGGGGAAAGGCTGCCACGTGGGCCGTGGCACTCACCCTCCTCCGGAGCCGGTCCCGCTCCTCGCGGACGGCACTCATGGCGGCCTTGGTCCTGTTCAGCTCCTCCTCTTTGCTGCACAGCATAGCAGTCAGGCTCTCATTCTCTTCCCTCAGCCCAGCCAGCTCCTTCTCCCAACGAGACCGCTCTTCAGCCAGGCTGGGATACAGGTCCCGGCCAAGCACCCCTTCAATCTCCTCGACTGTCTGGAAAACACAGCCACAAAGACAAGCCAAGGGAGTGACTGGGAGGCAGGGGAGGGGCAGAAACAGGCGGGACAGGACCGAGAGTCCACAGAGAAGGGGGCCTACAACCCCTTCACCGCAGACAGGAATCCTCACGAGCAGTGGCCCCAAACCATCTTCCCCCCATTCTCAGATGAGGTCTGCCACCTGCCGGGGTCAGAGTCTGCGTTACCCCACCGTCCCCACACTGAGAAAACCACCATCCCTTCCTGGCACATAAATCTGTCCGTGGTGCTAAGTGTCGCATCCACACATGTTCATCTCCTTCACCCGCATCCAGGGTTGATGAATACGTATCACCAGACAGCAAGCCAGTTAGCGATCCTGATAATGCAAGTGGGAAGTTGCAAACTGCATACAAAATCTAACTTGAAGTTTCCTAAATTATAGGCCTCCCATGTTGCAACTCAGCAATACGACAGGTCACGTCACCATTTCCAGATTTTAGTGTCACATCAGAATTCAGAGAGTGTGAATGAGGTTCAGTCCCAAGATGTGAAAGACAAAAATAAACCTTAGCACACAAGAAAAGAGGAAAATCATTGTGGGTGTTTCTGAGACAGCAGGGATTTAATTAATAAGACAGCCATGAGCTAAAAGGGACAGAATCTTAATAGTACTTGGAGTTTCAAAAAATTCACTTAAAATGGTATTAATGGAGAAGAAACATGCACAAAATTAGAAAAAAGGGAAGAAGTCATTCTACTTGCTTTCAGAAACTCTGTTCCCATTTATCGTCCTTTGGAGAAGGACGCAGAAGCCAACTGACATGGCAAGAAGAGGGAGAATCGCTACGTGGGGAAAAAGGCAGTGAAGCTGATGAGAGACAGAAGGTCTCAGAAATGAGAAGTGAGTGAGGTGAGGGGAGGTCCATCGTAGCCCCTCAGACTGGTTCCCTGAGGAAGACACCCAGGTCTCTCGGCTACTTTCCACCCGTGGGGCTTTGCCCTTCCTCTTAAGTCAGGGACTCCTATCCCACGCAGCCCTGCTGGCTGGCAGACAAGTTCTCAGCTGCCGCCCTCCCTCTCAGGGCCGGGAGGGCCGAGGTCGGGGCAAGCACCCAAGCTAACGTTACAGTACAGGGCCTGGGAGACTCCCAGAGAAACACGCACCGGGGGCTGCTTCCCCAAAGCACACCGACTGTATTTATAACTGAGACGGCTGGAGTAAGATGGAAAACCAGCTGGGTTATAAACATGAGCCATGGTTTGCCTTGAGATACCACAGCTCCTTTGTGAAATCCAGGATTCCTGCTGATAGAAACTTGGGCTTACAGTCTAAAGGCATTTTTTGAAATAACACAACACATTTCCCTTTTACACAGGCTCCTCTCTGTCTTTCCACTTCCAATTGCTGTGCTGAAGTTACTGAGCTACGGTGAAGAGAGAGAGACCAGGGGCCCAGGCTCGACGGGACCTGACGAGCCAACTGTTCAAACCCCTCTCACCCGACCCTCCCGAAGCAGTGAGATGAGCGCACGTGAGGGCGCGGCTGGGACCCGGACCAGTGCGTGCGGACAGGGGGCTTGTCAGGCCCTCGATCTCCCCCTTGTTGGCACCATGAATTGATAAAACCTGAAATAATATTCTACAGGCCCTGCGGCTTCAATGAGACTTCCAGCTTGAGCTGCCAGTGCTGCATGACAAGCGACCCTAAACGCATGCGGCTCCAGACCAGCGGTCTGAGTTCCCAAGGAAATTGTTGTTTCTGCAGCAAAGTTGGTGATCGCGACTCTTCTTGATACAATGACTTTTTCTTTCTTTTTTTTTTATTAAGGTATTATTGATATACACTCTTATGAAGGTTTCACATGAAAAACAATGTGGTTACTAAATCTACCCATATTATCAAGTCCCCACCCACACCCCAATGCAGTCACTGTCCATCAGTGTAGTAAGATGCCACAGATTCACTGTTTGCCTTCTCTGGGCTACACTGTTTTCCCCGTGACCCCCACACCATATGTACTAAACATAATAGCCCACAATCCCCATCTCCCTCGCTGCCCACCCGCCCTCCCACATCCCTCCCCTTTGGTAACCTCTAGTCCCTTCTTGGAGTCTCTGCGTCTGCGATACAAAGACTTTTTGTAACGTGAGTCAGCCCCACAAAAATGTACAGGGCCCCTGCTCCTCCCTGGTGGCCCTGGTTAGAGCCGGGCTTCCTCAGAAATGCTCACTCCTAACAAGTACTGAGAAAACCATGTTTCTGAAGAGGAAGATCTAATCGTTTCCCTCATATGATCTCAGGGGCAGACAGAGGGTGGGGAGGCTCTACCTTCATAGCCAGGTCACAGTGCTCGCTGGCCGTGGTGAGCTGCTCGATGTGCCTGTCCACCTCGGCCACGGACAGGCTGCAGCTGCTTTTCTTCCGGCAGCAGACGACGTTCTCCAGCCCCGTCAGCACCCTCTGCAGCTCGGAGTTCAGGTCACTGCAGTTATCTGTGGGGGAAGGCGTACAGGCTGAGCCAAGTGGGCAGGTGGGGATCGAATGCTCTCCGTTCCAGCCACGAGCAATGCATTCAGGCAAAAATGCAACGGCCACAGAGCCTGATGCCTCAAAGTTTAAAGCTCTGCACCCTAATCTTGCCAGCTGCTGGCACCGCCTCTGAGGCTTGGGGCCAATGCAGGAGATTCAGACCATGGCCATTGTCTAAATAACCATGCCAGGCTGAATTCTCTTGTCTTCCACTCAGTGGCAGCCGTGTCTCAAGTTTCTTTAGTAGGTATAAAGAAGTGTCCCAGAAGGGGCTGGTGGGACTCCAGAAGACTCAACCTTCCTACTCAGCCATTCGGACAAGCATGGATTCCAGCAAGAGTTTCAGCAAAGACGATCTCATAACTTTATTAAACAAAACAAAAAGGCCCAGAGTGAGCAGACACACTAGGCATTAAAAAAAAATAGAAACTTTAAGAGACAATCCTTGCCCTCAATGAGCTTATAGTAAGGACATTTTTCTGATATAACCAATTGGCATGCTCTACCATGGCAATTTAACCCACTTTTTCCATCAGAGGAAGGACAAACTGTTCTAAGAAATTCCATATTGTTTTCCATGTAGAGGTCCTGTAAACAATTCGGATAATTTGATTCCTACTTAAAAATCTGCATTACATTTAACTGCTAGATATCCAGGGCCTAGTCTGGGAAGGAAAATTAATTGTAATCGTAACAGTAAGCTAGACATATTTCAGAAGATGATTTTGTTGGGAAAAAAAAAACTCCCCTTAAGATTGAATACAAACCGCTAACCCTTCTATTTTGGATTCTGTGTATCACCATGCCTTCAATTCTTGCAGCAAGACAGGTGTTAACTACAGGCATCTCTCAATACACTCTCCCTGACCCCTGGACGAAGGCGCGCAGAGTCTCGGTGTCCCTTCGTCGCCCCTCCCCCTCCTTGTCCTGCTCCAGGGGCTCAGGGGCTCAGCGGCTCTTGTGCTCGCCTTTGGAAGACTTGGAGAGAACTTAGCACTATAGGTACACGATTTATCAGAATATTTTAGTCAACTTTGTCTGACTCCCTGTACCTCTAAGTTGCCTAAATCTAGAGAGAAGACAGCCTGAGGCTTTCACTCCAGCCCACGAGCACAATTATTGCCCTGCTTTCGCTGTTCCTGCCCCACCTCGCCCATCACTGTGAGTGGTACCGCCACCCGCCCAGTAACTCAGGTCAGCCCTCAGGCAACCCTGATTTCCTTTTGCCTCACCTCCTAAACCCAATCCACCCATGACTACAACCTCCGAATCCTATCCCAGCAATTTCTCAGCTGAACTACCTCAACAACCTCCTACTTCCATTCTCCACCCTGTAGCCAAAGTAAATCTCTTAAGGACACAAGCCAGATCGTGTTACTCCCCTGGCCCAAACCATCCAATGGCCTCCCACTGTCACCCCACTAGAGTCCAAGCTCCCCACCAGTGTCTGTGAGGCTCTCCGTGACCAAGACTGATGACGCTCTCAACACAGGGTGCCCCACGGAATTCCCCGGGGGGCTTTTACAAAGTACCACTGTCCACCTCCCCCCCCCCCGACCAACTGAATCCCAGTCTCTGAGGGTGGGGCTTGGGCACTGGAGAAAGTTCCTCAGATACTTCCCATGTGCAGCCAGGGTGAGAACCACTTCCCCATCTGCCCACTCCCGCACAGTCACTATGCTCTGATCACACCCCTGGCCTACTCTCCGTTGCTGGAACATGCCACTTTCTGTCTGCCCCAGGGCTTCCTTTTCCTTTGCTGTTTCCTCTGCTGAGACTGATTTCCACCCAAATTTCTACTTAATATTCAGTTCTAAACTCAAATCACCTCCTCACCAGGCTCTTTTCTATCTAAAGCCTGGGGTTCCATCTCTAATCCCTGCTCACTTCCTACCCCACCTACCTTCTTCGTGACAGTCATCACTACCTGATCTGACTTACGTGTTTATCATCTCTTCCCTGCTGAAATGTAAGCTCCATGAAAGAAAGGACTTGGATCCTCCCCACCATTGTATCTCCAACACAGAACAGTGTAGGTGACCAAAAAAATGTTTAAGTGAGCAAATGTAAACATCAATTGTATATTTAAGAAGTACTAAGTCTAGAAACAGAGACTCTGTCATTAGCAGCATGTTTTACATCAACCTATGCTTTTTGTCCTTGTTATGCACTATGACCTGAGCTGCTAACAACTGGAGGCCACTCCTGACTGCAGAGGGCAGGTGTCCACCACCAGCTCAAGGCCAGGAGGTCCAGAGTGAGGAGCAGCACCTCTCTGCAGCCGCGTGTGCTGGTGGAACTGTCTCTGGAGGACACTTCATTCCAGGGTGATAACTGGAGAAGTTTCTCCAAATGATCGTTTATCTCAAGGTGCAGGGTTTCCTGCTACACTGAGCTGGAGTTTACACACGTCCCTGAATCTTTTGCGTTATTAAGTGCTTAATGAGTGAGATGAAGTAAGATGCTTCTATTCAGCCATTCCATCTGAATACCCCCAGCACAGACCCGGTGATACCGTGACCACACTGGGCATGTCTGCTGATGGGCTGTCACAGGTCCCAAGTCGCACAGGCCCCAGGAGGTGGGTCCAGGATGCATCCCGAGGATGTTGGCTACAGGAAACAGGGAAGGGTGTAGGGGTCTGACCAGCACTTCTCATTCTTTTATCAAACAGTGGCTGAGCTGTGTTGTAGGTTAGCAGTAGACCTCAAAAATGAGAAAGAGACTCTCAACTCTGAGAGGCTTGCAGAGGCACAAGGCGAAGTCACAGTCCCTTCTCTCAGCTGTCCCCCACTCCCCTGGTGAAAGTAACTGTACAGAATATGATGCAATTTCCAGATGGAGAATCAGGATTGAAGAGGGTATTCAATTTAACATGTAGACTGTAAACAGCCAATGAGCGTCTTCCTTTCAAACCAAAGAGGGCTGTAAATGTTTTCTTTGTTCTTAGGGAGGCAAATGTGTAAGACACGGATTGGATGATGAACCTGCCTGTCACTCACCAAGCCCTGCCCTGCGGGCTTATATGAGTCCCCTAATGATCAGGGGACACTTGGCTGCCCTTCGTCATTGTCCCATCACAGGAGGAGAAGGTGGCCAGGTTGGCAAGGGTGACATTCTGGGTCCCCTGTCCGAGGAGCTGTCACACAGCAACGATCACCCACTGCTGCTCCCCTCAGCATCGATGCTGCCCAGTAGGCGGGGGAATTACCTTTCAGAGTCTGTGGTATATTCTTCTAAATGTAGGCTTAGAATAAATTCCCAATTCCTTCTCCTAGCCTATAATGCCCTGCACAGTCTGGCCCCATCAAAGGGAGGCAGCTGGAGGCTCTACCAAAGACAAGAGGTGCAAGTTAAGCTGAGAACAAGTTAAGCTGAGACAGGGGACCAAATGTTCCAGACCAGAGGTGCCTCATTTACAGATCAAACGACGAGATATCACTTCACACCCACATGGATTCTATTAAACAACAAGGGTTGGCCAAGATGTGGGCAAAAAATAAGAACCTTGTGCCCAGTTGGTGGGGATGTAAAATGGCACAGCCACTAGGCAAAACAGTATGGTAGTTCCTCTAAGATGAAAAACAGAACTACCATATGATCCAGCAATGCATTTCTCAATTCAATTTCTTTTTTATTTTTATTTTATTTTTTCTATAATATCAATTACATTCATATTTTTATTTCTCTTTAATACAACTCATTGGGGGACTTTAAAGTACATTATGGCCAAACAGTGCAACAAGGGAGAAATTTTCAAAGGTTTACAAACATATTTTAGAAAAACAAATTCAACAAAAACAATAAATTCTCAGGGAAAGTAAGCAGGATAGCATAGAAGCTAACAGATTATTTTTGGTATTTGTCTCACACACACAGCTTGACAGAGAGTAGAACTCAGCATTTGTACAATGAATGAATGAACAGGGAAACAAACTTAACTTACACGGCCTGGGTTCAATTTTTGACCTTGAGAACTTTGCTTATCCTCAAGTTACTCATCTTTAAATTGGGGGTGATTATACCCACATTTTATTATTGCAGGGATTGAACTAGGTAATGCATGCAAGTAAATAAACCCGTCGCCTGGCACACTCAACAAATGGCAGTTGTTTTACAAGCTCTCCTGTGGTTGATTTACCTAATTTCTGACCAAATAGATCTAACAATGAAATCATCTCAATATATTTGATAACAGATTAATTCTTGGTATATTGGCTATAGTATAAATCTGTATTCTGTTTAGTCTCTGTGAAGCCAACAGTGTATTACAACACAGACATTCTGTAAGATGATCCTTTATTTTGAACTAAACTAAGTTTTCTTTTTATTTTCTATTTTTTTATTAAGGTATTATTGATATACACTCTTATGAAGGTTTCACATGAAAAAACAATGTGGTTACTACATTTACGCATATTATCAAGTCCCCATACATACCCAAATGCAGTCACTGTCCATCAGTGTAGTAAGATGACACAGATTCACTGTTTGCCTTCTCTGTGCTACACTGTATTCCCCTTGATTTCCCCACACCATGTGTACTAAACATAATACCCTACAATCCCCTTCTCCCACGCACCCTTCCACACCCCTCCCCTTTGGTAACCACTAGTTCCTTCTTGGAGTCTCTGAGTCCACTGTTCTTTTGTTTCTTCAGTTTTGCTTCGTTGTTATACTCCACAATTGAGGGAAATCATTTGGCACTTGTCTTTCTCTGCCTGGCTTATTTCCCTGAGCATAATATCCTCCAGCTCCATCCATGTAGTTGCAAATGGTAGGATTTGTTTATTTCTTATGGCTGAATAGTATTCCATTGTGTATATGTACCACCACTTCTTTATCCATTCATCTACTGATGGACACTTAGGTTGCTTCCATATCTAGGCTATTGTAAAAAGTGCTGCAATAGGGGAGCATATGACTTTTTGAATCTGAGAAGTTGTATTCTCCAGGTAAATTCCAAGGAGTGGGATTCCCGGGTCAATGGTATTTCTACTTTTAGTTTTTTGAGGAACCACAATATTGCTTTCCACAATGGTTGAACTAGCTTACATCCCCACCAGCAGTGTAGAAGGGTTCCCCTTTCTCTGCATCCTCGCCAGCATTTGTTATTAGTCTTCTCGATGCTGGCCATCCTTACTGGTGTGAGGTGATATCTCATTGTGGTTTTAATTAGCATTTCCCTGATGATTAGTGATGTGGAGCATCTTTTCATGTGTCTGTTGGCCATCTGAATTTCTTCTTTGGAGAACTGTCTCTTCATATCCTCTGCCCATTTTTTAATTGGGTTATTTACTTTTTGGGTGTTGAGGTGTGTAAGTTCTTTATATATTTTCGATGTTAACCACTTGTCAGATTTGTAATTTACAAATATATTCTCCCATACTGTAGGATGCCTTTCTGTTCTGTTGATGGTGTCCTTTGCTGTACAGAAACTTTTTAGTTTGATGTAGTCCCATGTGTTCATTTTTGCTTTTGTTTCCTTGCTCGAGGAGATGGGTTCAGGAAGAAGTTGCTCATGCTTATATTCAGGAGATTTTTGCCTATGTTGTCTTCTAAGAGTTTTATGCTTTCATGACTTACTTTCAGGTCTTTGATCCATTTTGAGTTTACTTTTGTGTATGGGGTTAAACAATAATCCAGTTTCATTCTCTTGCATGTAGCTGTCCAGTTTTGCCAACACCAGCTGTTGAAGAGGCTGTCATTTCCCCATTGTATGTCCATGGCTCCTTTATCATATATTAATTGACCATATATGCTTGGGTTTATATCAGGGCTCTCTAGTCTGCTCCACTGGTCTATGGGTCTGTTCTTGTGCCAGTACCAAATTGTCTTGATTATTGTGGCTTTGTAGTAGAGCTTGAAGTTGGGAAGCATAACCCCCTCAGCTTTATTCTTCCTTCTCAGGATTGCTTTGGCTATTCGAGGTCTTTTGTTGTTCCATATGAATTTTAGAACAATTTTCTCTAGTTCGTTGAAGAATGCTGTTGATATTTTGATAGGAATTGCATTGAATCTGTAGATTGCTTTAGGCAGGATGGCCATTTTGACAATATTAATTCTTTCTATCCATTAGCACAGGATATGTTTCCATTTATTGGTATCTTCTTTAATTTCTCTCATGAGTGTCTTATAGTTTTCAGAGTATAGGTCTTTAACTTCCTTAGTTAGGTTTATTCCTAGGTATTTTATTCTTTTTGATGCAACTGTGAATGGAATTGTTTTCCTGCTCTCTCTCTCTGCTAGTTCATTGTTAGTGTATAGGAATGCCACAGATTTCTGTGTATTAATTTTGTATTCTGCAACTTTGCTGAATTCAGATATTACATCTAGTAGTTTTGAGTGGATTCTTTAGGGTTTTTAATGTACAATATCATGTCATCTGCAAACGGGGACAGTTTAACTTCTTCCTTGCCAATCCGGATGCCTTTTATTTCTTTGTGTTGTCTGATTGCCGTGGCCAGGACCTCCAGTACTATGTTGAATAGAAGTGGGGAGAGTGGGCATCCTTGTCTTCTTCCTGATGTTAAAGGAAAAGCTTTCAGCTTCTCGCTGTTAAGTATAATGTTGGCTGTGGGTCTGTCATATATGACCATTATTATGTTGAGGTAGTTGCCCTCTATACCCATTTTGTTGAGAGTTTTTATCATGAATGGATGTTGAATTTTGTCAAATGCTTTTTCAGCATCTATGGAGATGACCATGTGGTTTTTGTCCTTTTTGTTGATGTGGTGGATGATGTTGATGGATTTTCGAATGATGTACCATCCTTGAATCCCTGGAATAAATCCTACTTGATCATGATGGATGATGTTTTTGATGTATTTTTGAATTTTGTTGAGTATTTTTGCATCTATGTTCATCAGGGATATTGGTCTGTAATTTTCTTTTTTTGTGGTGTCTTTGCCTGGTTTTGGTATTAGAGTTATGCTGGCCTTGTAGAATGAGTTTGGAAGTATTCCCTCTTCTTCTACTCTTTGGAAAACTTTAAGGAGGATGGGTATTAGGTCTTCACTAAATGTTTGATAAAATTCAGCAGTGAAGCCATCTGGTCCACGCATTTTGTTCTTAGGTAGGTTTTTGATTACCAGTTCAATTGCATTGCTGGTAATTGGTCTGTTCAGATTTTCTGTTTCTTTCTGGGTCAGCCTTAGAAGGCTGTATTTTTCTCGGAAGTTGTCCATTTCTTCTAGGTTATCCAGTTTGTTAGCGTATAATTTTTCATAGTATTCTCTAAGAATTCTTTGTATTTCTGTGGTATCTGTAGTGGTTTTTCCTTTCTCATTTCTGATTCTGTTTATGTGAGTAGACTCTGTTTTTCTTGATAAGTCTGGCTGGGGTTTATCTATTTTGTTTATTCTCTCAAGGAACCAGCTCTTGCTTTCATTGATTCTTTCTATTGTTTTATTCTTCTTGATTTTGTTTATTTCTGCTCTAATCTTTATTATATCCCTCCTTCTACTGACTCTGGGCCTCACTTGTTCTTCTTTTTCTAGTTTCATTAATTATAAGTTTAGACTGCTCATATGGGATGATTCTTCTTTCCTAAGGTAGGCCTGTATTGCAGTATACCTTCCTCTTTGAACGGCCTTTGCCACGTCGCACAGATTTTGCGGTGTTGAATTATTGTTGTCATTTGTCTCCATAGATTGCTTGATCTCTGTTTTTATTTGGTCATTGATCCTTTGGTTATTTAGGAGCATGTTGTGAAGTCTCCATGTGTTTGTGGGATTTTTCATTTTCTTTGCATGATTTATTTCTAGTTTCATACTTTTGTGGTCTGAGAAACTGGTTGGTACAATTTCAATCTTTTTTAATTTACTGAGGCTCTTTTTGTGGCCTAGTATATGATCTATTCTTGAAAATGTTCTGTGTGCCCTTGAGAAGAATGTGTATTCTGCTGCTTTTGGGTGTAGAGTTCTGTAGATGTCTGTTAGGTCCATCTGTTCTAATGTGTTGTTCAGTGCCTCTGTCTCCTTACTTATTTTCTGTCTGGTTCATCTGTCCTTCAGAGTGAGTGGAGTGTTGAAGTCTCCTAGAATGAATGCATTGCACTCTATTTCTCCTTTTAATTCTGCTATTATTTGTTTCACATTGTAGGTGCTCCTGTGTTGGGCACATAGATATTTATAATGGTTATATTTTGTTAGATTGACCCTTTTATCATTATGTAATGTCCTTCTTTGTCTCTTGTGACTTTCTTTGTTTTTAAGTCTATTTTGTCTGATACAAGTACTGCAACTTGTGCTTTTTTCTCCCTATTAGTTGCATAAAATATCTTTTTCCATCCCTTCACTTTTACTCTGTGTATGTCTTTGGGTTTAAAGTGAGTCTCCTGTAGGCAGCATATAGATGGGTCTTGCTTTTTTATACATTCAGTGACTCTATGTCTTTTGATTGGTGCATTCGGTCCATTTACATTTAGGGTGATTGTTGATAGGTATGTACTTGTTGCCATTGCAGGCTTTAGATTCATGGTTACCAAAGGTTCAAGCTTAACTTCCTTACTACCTAAGAGTCTAACTTAACTCACTTAATATGCTATTACAAACACAATCTAAAGGTTTTTTTTCTTCCTCCTATATATTAGGTATCATATTCTGTACTCTTTGTCTATCCCTTGATTGACTTTGGGGATAATTTAATTTTGCATTTGCTTAGTAATTAGCTGTTCTACTTTCTTTACTGTGGTTTTATTGCCTCTGGTGAAAGCTATTAAATCTTAGGAACACTTCCATCTATAGCAGTCCCTCCAAAATACACTGTAGAGATGGTTTGTGGAAGGTAAATTCTCTCAGCTTTTGCTTATCCGGAAATTGTTTAATCCCTCCTTCGAATTTAAATGATAATCTTGCCAGATAAAGTAATCTTGGTTCCAGGCCCTTCTGCTTCATTGCACTGAATACATCATGCCACTCCCTTCTGGCCTGTAAGGCTTCTGCTGAGAAGTCTGATGATGGCCTGATGGGCTTTCCTTTGTATGTGATCTTATTTCTCTCTCTGGCTGCTTTTAATAGTCTGTTGTTATCCTTGATCTTTGCCATTTTAATTTCTATATGTCTTGGTGTTGTCTTCCTTGGGTCCGTTGTGTTGGGGGATCTGTGCATCTCCGTGGCCTGAGAGACTATCTCCTTCCCCAGATTGGGGAAGTTTTCAGCAATTACCTCCTCAAAGACACTTCCTATACCTTTTTCTCTCTCTTCTTCTGGTACCCCTATAATGTGAATATTGTTCCATCTGGATTGGTCACACAGCTCAATATTCTTTCATTCTTAGAGATCCTGTGCCTCAGCTTCTTTGTATTCCTCTTCTTTAGTTTCTATTTCATTTATCGTCTCCTTCCACCTTATCTAATCTGCTTTTAATACTGTCCATTGCGCTCTTCAATGATTGGATCTCTAACCGGAATTCATTCCTTTGCACTCTTCAATGATTGGATCTCTAACTGGAATTCATTCCTGAGTTCCTGAATATCTTTCCGTACCTCCATGAGCATGTTAATGATTTTTATTTTGAACTCCCTTTCAGGAGGAGTCATGAGGTCTATGTCATTTAAATCTTTCTCAGGAGTTGTATTAATAATTTTACTCTGAACCAGGTTCGTTTGGCCTTTCATATTTGTATATGGTGACCTCTAGTGCCCAGGAGCTCTACTCCCTGGAGCTGCTCAGCCCCTGAAGCAATGTCGGGGGTCACAGGGGAGTGGTATTGGTGCCTGTGGGGACAAAAGAGCTGCTACAAGGCTGCTATGCCTGTCTACGCTGCCTGAACCAGTGGGTTGAGCACACAGGTATAAGCCTCTATGCTTTGCATTTGTAGTTGCTGTAGACAGATCTTCCCTGTGGCTGGGCTAACGCCCGGGTAGGGTTTACCAGTTTGCGAGCCAGGTGGGGTTGGCCGGGAGAAAGGTGCAGTAGGCTGTGTATCACAGAGGGAGTCCTTGGAGCTGTGAGCCAGCCAGGAAGCTGTAGCACCTGAAGATCGTTTAAGGAGGAAGATTTATTTTTCCTCCTTAAATATAAGAGTCTATATGGCAAAGCTCCCCACCTGCTGGGCAGAGTGCACCTGGACAATTTTGTCTACCTGTCCTCTGTCCTGAGCAGTAAGCTCTGTGCAATCCTTGCCCCTTTAGCAGCCCTCTTGCTAAGGGCTTCCTTGTTAGGAAGTCTCTCAGACTGCCTGCCTTTCTTTTGTCCCAGAGCAGCTGGATATGGATCCCTGCTTTCCACAAGCAGCTGGAATCTCAGTCTCTCTGGGAATTCTGCCTGTCTTAGCTTTCCAACCCAGTAATCACGAGAGTACCATGCAAGCACCGTGAAATGTAGGTTTGTGCTCCCAGAGCAGATCTCCGGAGTTAGGTATTCAGCAGTCCCAGATCTCCACTCCCTCCCTGCTCCGTTTCTCTTCCTCCTGCCAGTGAGCTGGGGTGGGGGCAGGGTTTGGGTCCTGCCGGGCCACAGCTTTGGTACGTTACCCTGTTCCGTGAGGTCTGCTCTTCTCTCCAGGTGTATGCAGTCTGGTGCAGTCCTCTTTCCTGTTGCTCTTTCGGGATTAGTTGTATTAATTATATTTTCATATTATATGCGGTTTTAGGAGGAAGCCTCTGTCTCACCTCTCACGCTGCCATCTTTAATCCCCATGAGCCAATTTTAAAGGTCAATTCAATTTCAAAGAATTGAAAGTTGGACCCAAACAGATACTTGTCCACCCATGTTCATAGCTGTGTTATTCACACTAGCCAAAAGGTGGAAGCAGCCCTAGTGTCCACTGACAAATGGATAAATAAAATATGGCCAGTGGAATATTATTCAGCCTTAAAAAGGAAATTATAGCACATGATACAGCATGGATGAAACTTGAGAACCTTATGCTCAGTGAAATAAGCCAGTAACAAGAGGGCAAATACTGTAGGATTCCACTTATATGAGGCACCTAAGCAGGCAAATTCAGAGACAGAAAATAGACTAGAGGTTACCAGGGGTTGGGGAATGGGATGATACTGCTTAACGGATTCAGAGCTTCCATCTGGGAGGATGAGAGAGTCCTGGAATGGATGGCGGTGACAGCTACCCAGCTCTGAATGTGCTCCTTGCCGGTTATGCTCATTACGGAGCTCCAGGGTGGAGGGCGGCTCGGATGCAGAGCCGCAGCACCTCACGCTGTGCTACGCTTTCGCAGGAATGGGAACAGCTCAGCTCTGTGTCCAGAAGATGGAGAGGAGGCCTTTCCTACCAAACATACACTCTTTTATCAGATGTGATTTACATCTCTCCAAAGAAGGATTTGAGGTGGCATTCAGCAAAGAACCACAAATCAGGGAAAACACTATGATACAACACAGTACCCAGGGAAAGGTGAAGACACAGGCGGAGGCCAGTACACCGGCCAGGGCTGACTCCTTCTCTTAGCCAGGAGCTTCCTGGCAGCCAATGTAAAACTGAACTATCTCCTGTCAGAAGGAAGAAACATTCCAGTTTCACAAGGGAAACGTATGTTTTTAGCAATAGATACTATAAGAATTTAGGTATATAGGACTTCATAAGTGGTGTGAAGCAATGGGATTGCCAATTCCTCAGCCAGTTTCACACACAGGCAGATTAAAAGAGGGGAGGCCCAGGTACTCTAGGAATCCATGAAAGAGGCACGAGGACATCCACAGCTGTGAAACTCAGCCAGCAGCCCTATTTGGTTAAGCACTTATGGTTTCTTCTTATACTACCCTTCAATTACAATTAGGCTGTAGACCATAAAAGTACAATGGGAAGGGAATTCTGGGAAGGGCCAAGCTCACACAATCTTGGCATTCTGCCCTCTAGTTGTCTAATTGGCTGTAAAGATGAAACAGAGGACAGAAAGCAAGTGGAATGGACATCTCCCTTCAACCAGAGGATGCAAACTAGCCGCCTGCAGCCAAAGACGTGTTTTGTTGGAACAGCAAGGTCTGGTATCTGGCACAGCCTTTAAAAAAATTGTTTTTGATTAATTGTCAACATTTAAAAATCATTAGAATTATGGCCATTCTTGTAAAATTAGAAGGTCTGGCAATGCTGGGCCCCACTCATCACACGAGAACAATCTGCACAGTGGCCAGCAGACGGCCTGGTGGGGCTCAGCATGGCCGGGGCAGCTTGCCTGCTTTCCCTGCCCACCTCTGTGAGGGTCCACAGTCCTGGCTTGGCCGTCGTTTTTCAATGTCACTTTCCCCAGTTAGACTTCTAGGGAAGCCAGAGAAGACAGCTCAGGTTATGCTTTTCCAGCGAGAACCCAGAGCCCCAGGTTTTTATGCTGCCGTCTGAGGGGAGACCCAGACACTCTGGGAATCAAGAAAGGAGGCACAAGGACATCCACAGCTATGAAAGTGAGGCCCACCCGGCAGCCTGTTTGGTTAAGCATGTACTAGAGGGCAAAGCTGGTTCTCTTCTTCTTCCCTGAGGATCAACCAAGCCTACCGACAGAGTTGTGCACAATAAAGTATGCCAGAGTTGATTCTTGAATCAGGTGTTACAGGCTATCAGTTTTTCTGAACCCCCTATAAAAGCCTAACCCAAGTGAAAGTACAGCTAAATGCACCTGACATCAGAATCAGTCCCCTGGTCCGCCTGAGTCTGAGCAGTGGCCCTGTACCAGAAGGACTCGGCCCCAACACATGGCCCTGCTTCAGAAGGACATTCTCCTAGGGCGCCCCCTTCAGAGTTAGCGTGCACACCTGCCCAGCTGGGAAGCCACTCAGTCTCCTCACGATGGCCATTTTTAAGCTTTGCCTTGAATCCTTTCCCAGGAAGCCCTCCCCAGTTACCTAGTCCCATATTTACTTTCTCCTTTCAGGTCTCCCGTTCCCCATAATCACTCATTAACCGACATGTCAACCCTCCTAAGCCCGGCCTCGGGGGGACGGGCCAGTGATGGCTCCTTCGTATCCTCGGGCACTCACTCTGCTGGGCACGCGTTCAGTGTGTACAGGAAAACATAAGCCAGCCTTTGAAGGCATCAGGTTTCTGTCAGCGCCCTCACTGACCAGGGTCCTCAATCTCAGGCCTGCCATGTGGCAAACCGCCCCTGCTGAAAAGGCAGAAGGCTCCCAGTTAAGGTGGACCCCCAAGGTGGAACTTAAACTGAAGCCTCCGTGAGTGTTCGCCAGTCTGAGCAGCAGGAGCAGCGGCAGGCCTGCTGTGAGCCGCCCCAAAGCCTCCCCTGAGGGGGCGTGGCAGGCCAGGCCACACCCACACCCACAACCCTCAAGGCCTCCCCGGGCCGACACACGGACCCCACCTCTGTTCTCCCCGGGCGCACATCATGCCTTGGAGAGCACTTCACGCGGAGGAAAGAGCAACCTGGACGTGCTGCTAAGCGGCAGGAGGTGATACCCCAGGGAGGGAACCATCCAGAGCCTGCAGTGGCTGTAAGGCTGAGACCAGCGGGGCTGTCCCTTTCCTTCGGCTCTCTCCAAGGCACTCCCCACCTCCAGCAAGGAGGACGCAAAACCAGAACAAAGACACGGAAGATGACAGTCTGAGAGGACAGGAGTGAGAGAGGGAGTACCTGCGGAAGTTACAGCCTGGGACCAGCCCCACTGTCTGTCTCTCCTGAAGGCAGGAGATTAGAAGAATGGTGCTGGTGCAGTTTACAAACACCCACCATCACCAACAGTAGACAAACTGATATTACAGATCTCCTGCTACAGCACAGTAGTGAGGACACATCACCACCCACGTATATTCTTGCAAAAACCGTTAACCTCAAATCTAGTAAAATTTATTATTAATAACAATAACTATTAATAACTATTTATACAGTTGGAGCAACTTTCTATGACACTACTAACGTAGCCTCTTCAAAACTGTCAATGTCATAAGGACAAGAAAGGCGGGGGACCTGCTCAAGATTAAAGGAGGGTAAAGAGACGTGTGACTATGCAAACATGACGTGAGAGCCTTGAGAGCACCCTGGATTAAACAAAAGCAACTTTTAATGGGACACTTGGGGAATTTGAGTAAGGACTACATATAATGTTCTATTTGGGTTAAGATTCTCCAGTATAATAAAGGCACTGTGGTTACAAAAGAGAAGCCCCTGTTCCTGAGAACTTCATGCTGGTCTAGATCTAGAGGGAGGCATCAAGATGTCTGCAACTTAAGCTTCAAATGGCTCAGAAAAAAAATTCCTGCATGTAGGCAAAACCCAACATGGCAAAAGGTTAACAGCTAGTGAATCTAGGCAAAGGGCTTACAGGGATTCATTTTACCTTTTATGTAAGATTGAAGTTTTTCAAAATAAAAAGTCGAAAACAAATACCTCGATGTTTAATGCAAGAAGGTCTACCACTGCACAGATACGCTGAAGCCTGGATCTAACACGGGACCACCACAGCAACCAGATTCTCAACGCAGCTGGGACACCGGGAATGCGCTCGTGAAAGGGCCCCCGCCTCCCCCAAATTATCCCCCGAGAACACAGTCAGGACTTAGGAGGGAGTGCCAAGCATCCCCAGCTGCCAGCTGCCGCCCCTGCCAGGCCCTGGCTTTGCCAGGAGGAAAGGGCCTCACCGGTGTCTCTTCTCCCAAAGAGAGCAAGCCTGCATCGTCAGGACTTCTATTTCAGCCACATCCCAGCGGCCTGAGATTTGTTTCACTTCGCTATTGTCACTTTCCAGTTTTGACACAGTACGTTTCTCTAAAACATCACCTCTGACCTCTTTCCCCCAGGCTCACTAACCTTTGGTCCAAAGCTGTACTAGCCCTCAAGAGCAAACAGTGCCAGCACGTGGAGCCATCAGCCCCAGTCCCAGCGGCCGTGGCTCTCACTGTGGCATGGACAGGAGAATGTCCAGAGCCACCAGGGGGAGGGCACCCAAATGTGCTGGACAGAACTTTCCGTCCCAGGAACAACGTTCGCAGTGATGGGGCTGCAGCAACACTAGTGAGGTTCCACCCTTTATTTCCATTACAGATTAAATACGCTTTCAGAGGCTGCTTTTGGGAGCTAGCACTCCTTTATAATACTGGTTTTTAAGGAAAGATAAATCATGAGTTTTAAACAACCAGAAAATGGCCCAACCCAAAGAGACATGGTCTGCTTAGACAATCAAGACTGCTGATGTTAGAAAAGCGGTTCATGAATCGCAAAAATTATGAGACCTCATTTTGAATAAACGTGGTAGATTGATGCCTGGTCGTTTTCATTGTATGCCCCAAGTCTCTTTGGAGGCTGAAAAATGACTCAATGGGAGAGTTTGAGGGAAATATTCCAAAGTAACACAGACTGAAGTGGAGCCATGGCCTTTCCCGCCTTGGGCTGGGTCCCTTGGCCCCGGGCCCCGGGCCCCGGAATACTGTGAGGTGGCCCCTCCCGGGCTCCTGCCGGCACTTGTAGACAGGTCTCATCTGCCCGGGCTCAGACCCCGGGGTGAGGCATGCCAGCCCTCTGGAGAGCCCTCTGGTAAGTCAATGGTCGGAACTTGAAAGTCTTCTCCAGGCTTGCTTCTCAGAAATGACCAAAATCATGAACCTCTTGGGAGAAATTAAGTTGCCCGATTAAAGTAAAGAGAAGAGGGAAAAAAAAAGAAAAAAGCAACAGAGGGCTCAGCCTGCTCTATCAACTGGGGTGCTGTTTCTAGCCCTATCTAACCTTTCCAGTGTGTGGACTGAGTCCTCAAAGTTTTATAATCAGGTTACATATAATCTGATTCTCTTTAAAAAAGTCTTTGCCGAGGATACCTGGCTACCTAGCCACCTCCTCATTCCTAATGAAAGTGACTTGCCCTTGGTAAACACTTCTCTCCAAACCGGCAGAAAGCATTTTCAGAGGAGGGGGACTGCCCTGCCCTTCCCACCGCCTTCTCCCCACTGGGCTGCTTGATGCTTTGGAACATTTTTCCTGAAGCCATTAGGCCTCATTGGCCATTAAGCCAGGAAAATCTGGCTTTAATGTTCAACATATTTCACAGTCACAGCCGTGCCAAAGAGCCAGGTTTCATGTGCGAATTCCTCCTTGGTTGTCCTCCAAAAACTACTCCTAAGGAGAAAATATCTAACTAAATGATCACACCAGCAAACAAGGTGTCATATGCTTCCTTTCATCCCTGAGGGTCTAACAGCTTAATATCTAAATTCCAGAAAACTAGAATTCCTCATCTAAAAACAGAGAGGATCTCAAAATACGGGTGCAGAACCCATCACAGGCTGTGCAAAGTTCCACTGGATTAGGATTTTGTTTTGCAAACAACTGCTGCAGACAAGATTTGCTATTCCACGAACAGAGTTAGGAAAACAGCCTGCTGGAGGGTACACCACCCACACTAACACACGATGCGATGAGCCCATGGCACACACCTGTGCTCTGCGCTATTGCCACACCCAGAATCATTCTGGCCTCAGTGTGGTTGCTGCGACGGAAGTCTGCAAAATCACCATCCACAGCAAACGCTCTGCTATGAAACCAGGTGCCGTGATCACACAGCTGCTCCCTCAATTCCCCCGTCAGCACTACAGACCCCAAGGGTTGCACAAAGCCTAACGCACCAGCCACAGGCATGTTTCACTGTTCAGCAGAGGCAGGTAAAAGCAGGAAAAAGCAGGGCCATCTACAGAAACACCAGGGGCAACAGCAAGACGACTGCCTGGCCATGCAGCCCAGACAGGCAGCTTGCCCTCTCCGCACTCTGCTATTCCAGGCTTACAGATGAGGCGATCCGTAGAGCCTTCGTCAAGGTTGAGTGGGCAGCCTGTGGATGCATGTAAATGCTCAACACAGAGTGAGTGAGCAAAGCATGGTAGCTATTATATCCAGACTCCCTCTCAACTAGAACTCCGCTAAGTTGAGGAAATAAAAATCTCAAGCCATGATTCCTACCTTTTCTTTGTCCATTTAATTACTTTGATTTTCCAAACAATTACATGGCCAGGCTTACCTTGAACAGAGGTAATGCAGTTTAAGATGCAATGTGAGAGAGGATTAAAGATGGCGGCATGAGAGGTGAGACAGAGGCTTCCTCCTAAAACCGCATATAACATGAAAATAAAGCTACTACAACTACTCTTGAAAGAGCAACGGGAAAGAGGACGGCAACAAACTGCATACACCTGGAGACAAGAGCAGCCCTCACAGAAAACGGTAATGTACTAAAGCTGTGGTCCTGTGGGATCCAAGCCCTTCCCCCACCCCAGCTCACCGGCAGGAGGAACGGAGCGGAGAGGGAGTGGAGAACTGGGACTGCTGAATACCTAACTCTGGAGATCTACTCGGGGAGCACAAACCTACATTTCATGGTGCTTGCATGATACTCTTGTAATTAGGAGCTTGGAAAGCTAAGACAGGCAAGAATTCCTGGAGAGACTAAGATTCCAGCTACTTGTGAAATCAGGGATCCATACCCAGCTTCTCTGGGACAAAAGAAAGGCAGGCAGTCTGAGAGACTTCCTAACAAAGAAGACCTTAGCAAGAGGCCTGCTAAAGGGGCAAGGATTGCACAGAGCTTACTGCTCAGGAGAAAGGACGGGTAGACAAAATTGTCCAGGTGCACTCTGCCCAGGAGGTTGGGAGTTTCTGATCTTCAGGTGTGCCAGCTCCCTGGCTGCCTGCACGGCTCCAGGAACCCCTTCTGTGACAGGCAGACTAGTGCACCTTTCGCCTGGCCAGCCCCACCGGGCTTACAAACCTGGAAATCCTTCCCTGGTGTCAGGCAAGCCAGAGGGAAGATCCTGTCTACAGCAACTAAAAAGGCAAAGCACAGAGGCTTATACCTGTGTGCTCAGCCCACTGGTTCAGACAGTGGAGACAGGCATAGCAGCCAGGAACCAGGAAACAGCCCTTTCCTCCCCCGAGGCACCAATACCACTCCCCTATAATCCCTGACATTGCTTCAGGGGCTGAGCAGCTCCAGAGAGTAGAGCTTCTGGGCACTAGAGGGCTCCATACACAAATATGAAACACCAAAGGAACCTGGTCCAGAGTAAAATTATGAATACAACTCCTGAGAAAGATTTAAATGATATGGACCTTATGACTCTCCCTGAAACGGAGTTCAAAATAAAAATCATGAACATGCTCATGGAGGTACGGAAAGATATTCAAGAACTCAGGAATGAATTAGAGTCGGAGATCCAATCCTTGAAGAACACAATGGACGGTATTAAAAGCAGATTGGATACGGTGGAGGAGACGATAAATGAAATAGAAACTAGAGAAGAGGAATACAAAGAAGCTGAGGTACTGAGAGAAAGAAGGATCTCTAAGAATGAAAGAATATTGAGAGAACTGTGTGACCAATCCAAACGGAACAATATTCGCATTATAGGAGTACCAGAGGAAGAAGAGAGAGAAAAAGGGATAGAAAGTGTCTTTGAAGAAATAATTGCTGAAAACTTTCCCACGCTGGGGAAGGAAATAGTCTCGCAGTGCACAGAAGCCCACAGATCTCCCAACACAAGGGACCCAAGGAAGACAACACCAAGACACATAATAATTAAGATGGCAAAGGTCAAAGATAAAGACAGAGTATTAAAAGCAGCTAGAGACAGAAAAAAGATCACCTACAAAGGAAAACCCATCAGACTATTATCAGACTTCTCAAAAGAAACCTTACAGGCCAGAAGAGAATGGCATGATATATTTAACATAATGAAACAGAAGGACCTCGAACCAAGAATATTTTATCCAGCATGATTATCATTTAAATATGACAGAGGGATTAAACAATTTCCAGACAAAGGAAAGTTGAAAGAGTTTGCCTCTCATAAATCACTACAACAGGATATCTTAAACAGACTGCTCTAGAGGGAAGCACCCATAAGGCTAAAAAGATGTCACCAGAGAAAATAAAATCATAGCAAAGAAAGCAGACCATCCAAATACTAACTAAAGGCAAAGAATAAAACACCCAATATATAAAGAAAGGAGGAGGAAGAATAGGAAGGGAGAAATAAAGGAAAATCAGATGGCGTTCACAATAACTTAACAAGAAAGTTAAGTTAGATTCTTAGGTAGTAAAGAAGCAACCCTTGAACCTTTGGTAACCACAAATCTAAAGCCAGTAATGGCAATAAGTAAATATCTATCAATAATCACCCTAAATGTAAAAGGACTGAATGCACCAATCAAAAGACACAGAGTAACAGAATGGATAAAAAAGCAAGACGCATCTATATGCTGCTTATAAGAGACTCACCTCAAATCCAAAGATATACACAGACTAAAAGTGAAGGGATGGAAAAAGATATTTCATGCAAACAACAAAGAGAAAAAAGCAGGTGTTGCAGTACTTGCATCAGACAAAATAGACTTCAAAACGAAGAAAGTAGCAAGAGATAAAGAAGGACATTACATAACGATAAAGGGGTCAGTCCAACAAGAAGATACAACCATTATAAACATATATGCACCCAACACAGGAGTGCCAACATATGTGAAACAAATACTAACAGAATTAAAGGAGGAAACAGACAAGAATGCATTCATTTTAGGAGACGTCAACACACCACTCACTCCAAAGGACAGATCAACCAGACAGAAAATAAGTAAAGACACAGAGGCACTGAACAACACACTAGAACAGATGGACCTAACATATCTACAGAACTCTGCACCCAAAAGCAACAGGATACACATTCTTCTCAAGTGCACATGGAACATTTTCCAGAATAGACCATATACTAGGCCACAAAAAGAACCTCAGTAAATTCAAAAATATTGAAATCCTACCAACCAACTTCTCAGATCACAAAGGGATAAAACTAGAAATAAATTTCAGAAAGATATCAAAAAGGCTCACAAATACATGGAGTTTTAACAACATTCTCCTAATTAATCAATGGGTTAATGACCAAATCAAAACAGAAATCAAAGAATATATGGAGACTAATGACAACAATAACACAAAGCCACAATTTCTGTGGGACGCAGTGAAGGCAGTTCTAAGAGGTAAATATATTGCAATCCAGGCCTATTTAAAGAAGGAAGAGCATTCCCAAATGAACAGTCTAAAGACATAATTATTGAAATTGGAAAAAGAAGAACAATGGAGGCCCAAAGTCACCAGAAGGAGGGACATAATAGAAGAAATAAATAAAATAGAGAAGAATAAAACAATAGAAAAAATCAATGAAACCAAGAGCTAGTTCTTTGAAAAAATAAACAAAATAGATAAACCCCTAGCCAGACTCATTAAGAGAAAAAGAGAATCTACACACATAAACAGAATCAGAAATGAGAAAGGAAAAATAACGACGGACCCCACAGAATTACAAAGAATTATAAGAGAATATTATGCGCATCTGTATGCTAACAAGCTGCAAAACCTAGAAGAAATGGACAACTTCTTAGAAAAATACAACCTTCCAAGACTGACCAAGCAAGAAACAGAAAAACTAAACACACCAATCACCAGCAACGAAATTGAAGCGTTAATCAAAAAACTACCCAAGAACAAAACCCCTGGACCTGATGGATTCACCTCTGAATTCTATCAGACATATAGAGAAGAAATAACACCCATTCTCCTTAAAGTTTTCCAAAAAATAGAAGAGGAGGAAATCCTTCCAAACTCTTTCTATGAAGCCAGCATCACTCTAATACCAAAACTGGGCAAAGACCTCACCAAAAAAGAAAATTACAGACCTGTATCCCTGATGAACGTAGATGCAAAAATATTCAACAAAATATTAGCAAACCGAATTCAAAAATATATCAAGAGGATCATACACCATGATCAAGTGGGATTCATCCCAGGGTGCAAGGATGGTACAACATTCGAAAATCCATCAACATCATCCACCACATCAACAAAAAGAAGAACAAAAACCACATGATCATCTCCATAGATGCTGAAAAAGCATTTGACAAAATTCAGCATCCATTTTTGATTAAAACTCTCAACAGAATGGGTATAGATGGCAAGTACCTCTACATCATAAAGGCTATATATGACAAACCCACAGCTAACATCATACTTAATAGTGAGAAGCTGAAAGCTTTTCATTTAAGATCGGGAACAAGACAGGGATGCCCACTCTCTCCACTGTTATTCAACATAGTACTGGAGGTCCTAGCCACGGCAATCAGACAAAGCAAAGACATACAAGGCATCCAGATTGGTAAAGAAGAAGTCCAATTGTCACTATTTGCAGATGACATGATACTGTACATAAAAACCCTGAAGACTCCACTCCAAAACTACTAGAACTAATGTCTGAATTCAGCAAAGTTGCAGGATACAAAATTAACACACAGAAATCTGTTGCTTTCCTATACACTAATGATGAACTAACAGAAAGAGAAATCAGAAAAATGATTCCATTCACAATTGCATCAAAAAGAATAAAATACCTAGGAATAAACCTAATGAAGGAAGTGAAAGACCTGTACTCTGAAAACTACAAGACACTCCTAGGAGAAATTAAAGAGGACACTAACAAATGGAAATGCATCCCATGCTCTTGGCTAGGAAGAATAAATATTGTCAAAATGGCTATACTACCTAAAGCAATCTACAGATTCAATGCAATCCCTATCAAACTACCAACAGCTTTCTTCAATGAACTGGAACAAATAACTCTAAAATTCATATGGAACCAGAAAAGACCCCGAATAGCCAAAGCAATTCTGAGAAGGAGGAATCAAACAGGGGGAATTACGCTCCGTGACTTCAAACTCTACTACAAAGCCACAGTAATCAAGACAATTTGGTACTGGCATAAAAACAGACCCACAGACCAGTGGAACAGAATAGAAAATCCAAACATTAACCCAAACATTTACAGCCAATTAATATTTGATAAAGGATCCTTGGATATACAATGGGGAGATGACAGCCTCTTCAGCAGCTGGTGCTGGAAAAACTGGACAGCTACATGTAAGAGAATGAAACTGGACTACTGTCTAGCCCCATACACAAAGGTAAACTCAAGGTGGATCAAAGACCTGAATGTAAGTCATGAAACCAGAAAACTCTTAGAACAAAACAGAGGCAAAAATCTCTTGGACATAAACATGAGTGACTTCTTCATGAACATATCCCCCCGGGCAAGGGAAACAAAAGCAAAAATGAATAAGTGGGACCATATCAAGCTGAAAAACTTCTGTACAGCAAAGGACACCATCAGTAGAACAAAAAGACATCCTACAGTATGGGAAAATATATTCATAAATGATGCATCTGATAAGGGGTTGACATCCAAAATATATAAAGAACCCACGCACCTTAACAAACAAAAAGCAAATAATCCAATTAAGAAATGGGTAGAAGACATGAATAGACACTTCTCTAAAGAGGAAATTCAGATGCCCAACAGGCACATGAAAAGATGCTCCACATCACCAAACATCAGAGAAATGCAGATTAAAACCACAATGAGATATCACCTCACACCAGTGAGGATGGCCAACATCCAAAACACAAACAACAACAAATGTTGGCGAGGATGTGGAGAAAAGGGAACCCTCCTACACTGCTGGTGGGAATGCAAATTAGTTCAACCATTGTGGAAAGCAGTATGGAGATTCCTGAATAAACTCTAAATAGAAATACCATTCGACCCAGGAATCCCACTCCTAGGAATTTACCCTAAGAATGCAGCAGCCCAGTTTGAAAAAGACAGATGCACCCCTATGTTTATTGCAGCACTATTTACAATAGCCAAGAAATGGAAGCAACCTAAGTGTCCATCAGTAGATGAATGGATTAAGAAGATGTGGTACATATACACAATGGAATATTATTCAGCCATAAGAAGAAAACAAATCCTACCATTTGCAACAACATGGATGGAGCTAGAGGGTATTATGCTCAGTGAAATAAGCCAAGTCGAAAAATACAAGTATCAAATGATCTCACTCATATGTGGAGTATAAGAACAAAGAAAAAAACTGAAGGAAGAAAACAGCAGCAGACTCACAGAACCCAAGAACTGACTAACAGTTACCAAAGGGAAAGGGGCTGGGGAGGATGGGTGGGAAGGGAGGGACAAGGGGGAAAAAGGGGCATTAAGATTAGCAGATGTAATGTTGGGGGTGCATGGGGAGGGCTGTACAACTCAGAGAAGACAAGTAATGACTCTATAGCATCTCACTACGCTGATGGACAGTGACTGTAATGGGGCTGGAGGGGGGCACCTGATGAAGCGGGTAGTTTAATCACCATAATATTACACATGTAATTGTAGGTTAATGATACCAAAATAAGTTGTAAAAAAAAAAACAGATGCCATGTGACACTGTGGGAACCTTTCTTTGTAAGACTGCTTAGGCAAGTCAAAGCACTTTCCAAATCGCTGGGTTACTCCTCTAGGTCCTGAGGACAGCGCTCAGGGGTCAGCTCACTAAAGGGGCAGCCTGGCTCTGATGGACGCGGTTTGAAAACAAAGAAAAGTGCTTTTTGATGAAGGGAATGGGATGGGCTAAGTCCTGCTATCTTAAATGAAGATCAGCAAATACACTGCAGCATATAAAACCCAGCCCAGGAAAGAATCCAGGTTGTTAATGCAGGTTTGTAAATACAGCAACCATAATGAAATGGCTGCTTTTAATGATTTCCTATAATGGTGTTTATATACAGAAGCTCTTTTCCCTATGGAAGCAATTTAATTGGAAAATGTCAAAGGAATAAGAGGCAGTTGTCCAGTTCTGCTGCACGCACACAGGGTCGCCACTCCATTGTAGCCTTAGTGAGCTCCTCCTTGCTGTCCCCATGCCTGCCCTGGTCAGGGACCTGGCGGGTGCGGCCCCATGCCCACAGCACTCTCCTCCTGCCCACAGTGCCCTGCATCGCTCCCACCTGTCCCTCAGTTTTCTGCTTATACGTGACCTCTGGGATGGATTCTCTAATGCTCCCACCTGACGGTCACTAGCGCACCTCCTGTTGTGGTCCTTACCCACTGGGGGTCACTCGTGTGCACTGTCCAAAGGGTTGTGGGCTCCGAGACAGCATTCACTGCGGTGCAAATATGTGGGTGCTTGCTGCGTGCTAGCAGTGTCACACTGCAGACAGGACAGCCGATGACCCTGCCCGCACGGAGCCCACATGTGTAAAGCCTGGGACTATGTAATGAAAGGAGCGCAAACGCAGACATACCAGGCAGAGCAAGTGCCAGAGGACAAATGACAGAGACACTGCATGAGAGCATGTATGGGCATTGGACGGTCAGGGTCCTTTCCCCCCAGGAACTTAGTCTTATTGGGAAAGATACTACCACTGGTTATAGTGAACATATACTTTTAATGAGGGAAGGGATAGGATGAAATGATTTGAGATTAACGATCTGGGAAAATGAAGCCCACACACAGTGCAGACAGGCGGACGCGGCGGCAGGTAGGGGGCCTGGGCTCTAGACACAGCCTCCCGCAGGGGCCCTGGGGAAACTCACAGGGAAGATGGCCGCCCACTTGGGTAGGGCTCTCCCTCTATTTCCAACCTCATTTGATTAAGGAGTTTTGTTAGAGTGTGAGTCACTTGTTACATTTCATAAAATGAAACTTCAGAGAAACGAACGGGGTCAGTGGAGGAATTCCTCTTTGCCGCGGCTGGGAACTTACTGGCTGCTTGCGGCCCCAGG
Organism: Phataginus tricuspis; assembly: GCA_029783875.1. Taxonomy (NCBI): domain Eukaryota; kingdom Metazoa; phylum Chordata; class Mammalia; order Pholidota; family Manidae; genus Phataginus; species Phataginus tricuspis. The sequence goes on along the minus strand of JAQQAC010009165.1, from coordinate 380,888 downwards.
AGTCAGACCTTATGATGTCTACCCTAGCATGTGGGACGTGGGCCCATGGCTGGGCTGGTAGCAGGGGCTGCACCATAATTTAAGTTCCCGGGGCCTGGGTTCACGTCAGTCTCAGAGCCAAGGCGCTGAGGCCCTGAGGCCCTGAGGCGTCCTTGCTCCTCGGCTCACTGCTGTACGGCTCTTACTGACTTTGGTGAAGCCCAATGCATCCACCTGGCGGTGGCAGCGATCCGTCCTGCTGAACTCTCCCTTATCAGAGCCTTCTCGGCCCCCCGGCTTCCCAGACACCACCCGCCTCGTCCCCTTCCTACAGCTGATGGGTCGGCAGATGGCTGCACTCGTTCATTTCAACAAGTGTCTCCGTCACACTGTGCACACCGCACGGGGGGCTCTGGAGATGCATTAGTACATAAAACAAACATGCTCTGCCCACAGGGTTTAGTGGGAGAGTCAGTCAAGCAAAGAAATACAAACGTCATTTCATATGTCAGTGTGATGTGAGAAGGAAACAAATGGGGCAGTGACTGAGTCAGCGCAGGGACTTGTACAGACTGGTGCCAGGAGATGCCTTCCGAGGAGCTGCGTTTAACCGGGACTGGAATGATCTGCCAGGTCTCCTCAGCTGGCAGCCCCAAGGCTTGGGCCCCGGCTCCGTATTTCTCACCTTCACATGGACTTGCACTGCTTCAGGGACTGTCTGCCAATAACCTGATGTGTCCTGCTTTTCTCCAGCCCACACTTCTCCTTTGGCTTCTTAATGTATACCTATCACCTTCTGGTGCATCTCCACCCAGATGTCTCAAGACACCTCAAATTTATGCCCAAACAAAACACACAATCTCCACCCTGCAAACAAAACAAAGCAAAATGACCTGACCCTTTTTCCTATGCTCTCATATTGGCGACTAGCCCCCCAGCTGGCCATGGTGCGATCCAGACATTTATGGGACATCTCTGCACATCTACCTTCTCCTTTAACCTCTGTTTCCAATCCTTCAGCAGATCTTGGCAAATTTATACCTTTTCTACATCTCAATTGCCACCACCCTAATCCAAGCAGTAGCTTTGCCCACCTAGACTTCTGCAATGTTTTCCTAGCTGGTCTCCCCACTCACTTCTGATCCACTGATACTTTCTCTTCACTACATAGCGATTGATTCATAGCATAAATCTGAACTCATCCCTTCCCTCACTAGTAAAATCCTTCACTGGTTTCTTGTGAATCTTTGAACAAAGATCAGACTCTCTATAACACAGTCCCCAAGACCCCGTGTCACCTAGCTCCTGCCTCCCTCTCCAGCCTCCATCCCACAGCTCTGTGCCTTCCACACACATGACTTTTTTACCTCCTTGAATATATCTGCCCACCTCCCGTCAAATCCCACCTTCTTTACCCAGTTAGTTCCTCAGTTCAAACATCACTTCTAGAGGAAGCTATCCTGGAATTGTAAACTGAATCAGATTCCTTTGATACACTCTCATGGTACCATGTTCTTTAATGTTATAACACCTATACAGGTTTATAATTAAACGTGTGTGTAATATTTGATTAAAGTCTCTCTCCCCAGCGATACGAAACCTGCACTTTTCCTGGTCCTTCGTCCACCTCTCCTCTGCATGTGGACATTTCCTAAGGCAGGCCGCTCCCCCCTCTTCTGACCCCACGCCCTTCCAACCACAGGGCCTGCTTCCCTCACAGCTTCAAAGCCTCATCCCCAACCCCAGTCTCCTCAAAGATCCAGCTAAGCATCTCCAGCATTCTGACTGCGACCCACAGCTGGAGCATTTCATCTGGCAACTTACTGCACACAGATGCCCGTAACAAATAAGCTTCATGAAATACTGCCATTCTATTTTTTCCTATTTTATCTCATTAAGAAGTATTTTATTTTTCACATAATTCCAATATCCATCAATAGGTTGACCTGCAGTTTAAAACACACCATACCAAGCAGATATTTCCACATGGACATTTCCCCACGACCTCAAACATAATATATCTCTTTCCCAACTCATTTCTCAATCACACTTCCTTAGAAGGGACTATGACCATTCTCTTAGTCACTCGGGACCAGCATATCAGAGTCATTTTGGATTCCTCCTTATGCAGCAGTTGCTAAGACCTATTGGTTCTCCTACTGCAGCGTGTCTCCACCCATTCCATCCTTCCCATTCCTGCCATCACAGTTCAGATTTTACTATAACTTTGAAGGCCGTAATAGCCCTTCTGGCTGGTTCCCTACTTCCAGAATTTTCAGAGGTGACATATGTTGGAATCACAAACATCAGGGCAGAAAGCTACCCCGACCCTTCAGTTCTGACGAAGCAGCATGTAAGGGGCCTAAATGGGGGTGCGTCACCCGCCCACCAAACTCCTTGACTAATCGAATTTAAATTCAGGCTGCCTCATGTTTCTAAAATTCCTATTAGAATCCAGGAACCAGACCCAGGCTTTGTGGTAACGGCGGGCAGACTCACCCATGTCGGCAGTGACCACGGTGGAATGGTTTTCAGGGATGGAGACAGAGGTCTGGTCCTGGTCCAGGCTTCGGGAGTCCTCGTTGACCTCGTGTTGACTCGGGCTGAGCTCTGAACGCAGTTCTGAGCACTCATCTTCCTCCCTGAGGAAAAAAGGAGACTCAGCCACCCCTGGCAGAGACGTAAGACAAATCCCTAGAGAACGTGTCTTTTAAAAGCAAGGAAAAGACTTCCAGAGAGAAAACAGATCCTCCCCTCCACGGAACAGGATTCCCTTTGGGCCACGTGGCCGTATTTACTGTCACTGTGTGTGGCTGAAAGGCTGCGTCTGTGCCCGCGTACGTATCCATACTGAGCAAGGTTCACCTGTCAGCCTAGAAAGTTTTCCCCTCAAAGAGCTCCGGAAGAGATTAGATTTCTTCACCTCCTCAAATTCTGAGGTAATGAAGAACTAAGCCCACCAGGCTGAGGCCACGTGAGCACAACCACGAGGAAGCTGGTGCATAGGGATGGCGCCTCCCTTCATCGGGAGGGTCCCCTGCTGGGCTTTCTTTGCGGAAGAGGACACACGGAGGCACTGGGGCTGAGGCTACCCCAAACCAGCACCTCATCCCCGCAGATCACAGCAGGCGCTTTGAGGGGTGAAGGGGTCAGCACGTGTAAGGAACACCCTACTGTTTTCCCTAAAGAAAGCGAGCAGAGTCAGGGGGTGGGGAGGGGTGGAGGGAAGACTGGAAGCAGGGGGCGTGAGGAGGCCGCTGACCGGTCTGCCTTCTCCGGGCTGCGCTTGCTGACAGGAAGACTACATGTCCGTGCAGCCAGGTTTCCCTGCACAAGCCCACCCACCCCTTCTTGGACCCCGCAACCTCTGGTCTCTGAATTAGCTATGAGCAGCTCAGAAACTGAGGGTTGTAGTGTGTATTTCTAAGCACACACATACCCCCTTCCCTATACTGCACACACGCTGGACCCAGGTGTGCCGAGCACAAAACTGACCCTCTCTGAAGCATTTATTTTGCCAGTGAGCCAGAAGAGAAAAGTGTAAGGGGACTTAGTTACGAAGTTGGAAAGCACACATATATCTGGTCGGCTGCAGGGGGACGGTGTCCATGAGGAAAAACAGGAAGAGAAGAAATCCAGCCCCTCGGCCGGCCACCGACAACCAGGGGGCAGAAGGTCTGTAGTCTTGGGTTTGGGGTAGACGAAGGGTGAGGGGTGATCATGGAACTTGCGGGAGAGGCAATTGCCATTTAAGCTTGGGAGACATACCTATGAATTAGAGAACTGCGAAGTGCTCTCCAGAGTTTTGGTTCTCTCAAGAAATCAACATCCTCCCAGGGAAAGAGCTTTCTATGGTATTTTTAATAAAAGCCATCCAGAAACCTGGGAAGACTTCGAATAGATATAAGGCCCCCAGACATGCAAAATATGAACTAGAATGGGAGTGAGTGGTGAAGGCAAAAAATATAGGTTAATGTTCTATGAATAAGTTAATTATTAGACATCTGCAAAACCAGTAATAATTAGGTTCAGGAAAGAAAACAATTAAAAAGCACTCTTAAGAGTCATCTTTCTGGTCTAGAGGGTAATTGTGCCCTGACACATCAGCTCTCCTTTCAATTAGCACTTAAATTCTGATGTTAGTTAACAGGAGCTTTTGTGTTTGATGAATAAATTACCTTTGTTACATGGCCAATGTAATCAGCTTCAACTTGGCTGAGACTGTTTCGCAGCCAAGAAAGGCAGATAAACGCAGCTGCTGTATCTCTGGTAGAAATGGCATTTGCAAAATCTTCAATGACCACCTTAAACCCTCCTGACTTGGAAGGTTCCAAACATCCTGGGCCTGCCGAATCGCCTGCTCTGTAAGGAATTACTCCTCAGGGTTATCGGGATGAACTCCATAAAGGGGTGAACAGGGAAGGGGTGAGCAGGAGCTGCTGACTGCCCGAGACCTCCCTTACTGAGGTCAGAGCACGGCCTGAGGGAGAACCGCGCCGCCCTGGGAATGCCGTCCGCAGCAGAGCGCTTTCAGTGTCATGATGCACAAACTCAGGGTCCCCGTTCAGTGTATCCGAGCACCAAAACAAGAATAGGGAAGCAAAGGCCTGAGGGAGGCTGTCTTCCGGGAGTCAGATCTGGTCACACCTCATTCTAACCTAAGAAGGATGCTGTGGGTGGACCCAGAAGGAGCCTCTGGGGCTGCAGGTGGCTGGCGACCAGGGAGACTTCCTGGATGGGGCAGCAGACCAGATATGTCTCAAGGCAAGTAGATTTTAAATAGGCAACAAGAGTGGAAGGGCACTTGCAAAGGCTCAGAAAAACCTTTGACTGTGAACGTGAACGCGTGGAGCTTGGAGAGGAATCAGTGGTGAGCAAGGCTGAAACCACAATGGGGTGCAGGATGGAAACATGAGGCCAGAGGGACACTTGGGCCACTGGTTGAGTGGGCAATCTTGATCAGAAGGAAAACTGATTGTACTGAAGGAGGCATACAATCAGAGTTAGATGGGAGAAATAAGATAAAATGTGTAGGAATAAGATAAAAAGTCTAGGAATTCAGGGGAAGGAGTGAGTGTTGCCAAGATCTTCCATGGAAGCAGAAGGAATAAGCATGAGAGCAGCGTGGAAGGTCGTCTGCGTTCTGGTCCCTACAGGGAGGGCGCACACAATCCCTGCTCATGGCTCCTGCTTATGGGGATCATGATTATCTAACGCAAAACAACACACACAAACAAAGTAAACAGTAACTGGAGGTGGAAAGTAACCTTGAGAGAAGATCAGAGAGGGCTTTGTGCCATAAAGAATGAGGTATACAAAGGTTAACCTTAAATATTAGGAAGTTTGTGCAACCCTGTTTCTCTTACTGACTTTGGTAAAAAATCATGGAATTGCATATTTTATCATCTCCTGAACATCATGATGGGCATCGATCCTGAGAGGAGGTTAGAATCTGGGACCAGGAAATGACAAAAACCAATTCTCTCAGGGCCCCTTGTCAGTTGTCAATTCGGGATCGCAGCACACGGGGAGGACTGATGGGCAGGAGGTTTCTCTCCCTGCTGCATTCGTCAGGGGCACGGGTCCACTGAGAGCAAAGGGACGAGAAGCCAGAAACAAGTCTGCTGGTCCACGGCAGTTCAACAAAGGCTGAAGTCGGAAGTGTGTTCTGAAGGCCACTACCGCACGCAGCCGCGGGACAGCAGCTGTAAAGAGGCCGGCTAAGGGCACAGCGCCAGCACCTCCCAGCGACTTCATCGTCTGCTACCTTCTGTTGTGCGCACAGTGACTTTTGGCAAGTGATAACTTATTTCTATGGGGGCAAAATGCCTCCCCAAAGAACATCAACAACTAATGCTGGTGGTGAAAAAGACAATGACATTCAAGGTCCAAGAAGTGACTATTTTAAGCCAAAAAAAAACTGCCCGAAGCCCTGGTACACTGACAAGGGTTGATAATTATATGCTATTGTGGTAGTTCCATAATTACGGAATTACAAAGTGCTCAGGAGTTTCTCCCTGGAACATAAAGGATCGTCTCACAGGATTCTAAAGGTACATTACTTCTTTCACTGAGATGCATTTGTGAGGTGCTTCCAAGTTGCTCTATTTAGAGCTGCAATGATTAATGCTTGCTACCAGCTTCAACAACAAAACCAAGCCAAACCGCTCCCAAGGAGGCAGGCTTTAGACTGTACACTCACCTGTGTGACTAGCAGTGATGGAAGAGGGTCAGACAGTCAGACAGGAAGGGATCTTAGGGACCATGGAAGCCAGAATCAAAACCTTTATTTTACAAATCAGACAGCTGAAAGTTCAAGAGGCCAAGTGACTAACCCAAGGTTCTGCAACCAGCTAGCAGCACAGCCTAAATCCTATACTTAGTACCAGCCAAACAGCTGGAGTGGTGGCCTAAGGAAAAGATTTTTTTGTTGTGTGTTTTTTTTTTATTAAGGTATTATTGATATACACTCTTATGAAGGTTTCACATGAAAAAACAATGTGGTTACTACATTTACCCATAGTATCAAGTCCCCACCCATACCCCAGTGCAGTCACTGTCCATCAGTGTAGTAAGATGCCACAGATTCACTGTTTGCCTTCTCTGTGCTACACTGTTTTCCCCGTGATCCCCCCCACACCATGTGTACTAAAAGTAATACCCCTCAATCCCCTTCTCCCACCCTCCCCACCAGCCCTCCCACACCCCTCTCCTTTGGTAACCACTAGTTCCTTCTTGGAGTCTGTGAGTCTGCTGCTATTTTGTTCCTTCAGTTTTGCTTCATTGTTATACGCCACAAATGAGGGAAATCATTTGGCACTTGTCTTTCTCTGCCTGGCTTATTTCACTGAGCATAATATCCTCCAGCTCCATCCATGTTGTTGCAAATGGTAGGATTTGTTTTCTTCTTATGGCTGAATAATATTCCATTGTGTATATGTACCACCTCTTCTTTATCCATTCATCCACTGATGGACACTTAGGTTGCTTCTATATCTTGGCTATTGTAAAAAGTGCTGCGATAAACATAGGGGTGTTGTGTGTTTTTAAAGATACCTTTTCATTATTAGATCGATGAATAGATTTCCTGATTAGAAACGATCTAATCAGGAAAGGGGAAAGTTGATGGAAGTATGATTCTCATCATGCTTCCAGACCTCAAGCAGCAGCATTTGACAAAAATATCACTTCATTAGCAATCCCCTATTTTATTTTATTGGGTGCACTTTCTGCCTTGTCACTGGTCTTGATCTATGAACAAGACCCAGATGGGCGTCTGCCTGCCTGGCAACTGTCAGTCAGAGATGCCCAGCAGACCCAGTCCACTTGGCCTAGGGTTTTTAGTTGAACCACAGTCTGTTCTTCTTACAATTAAAGGCAGACTTGCCCTAAAATGGGCAACATTCTTTTAAAAAACAAAGATTTTTGTAGATACAAGGAAGAAATGTATTCCTTTCAGCTCTTACAGGATCTGTTGCAGAAAATAAGTGATGAGTCAAGTCCTGATTCTTCCTGCAAGTTTTTCTCTTCTTATTTTTCCATAGAGTGCAACACAAGATTAGATTAATCTAGGAATTTTTTGGTGAATAAATGAACAAATGAGATTTTGAAATGCTCCCGTATGTATATAATAATCCATCATTGTCATCAACAAGTACCAGTTTTAACAGGATCTTACAGAAGGTCCATATTCAAGACCTTCTAAATAGTAAACAAGGGTTTTTAATACACACTGCATAGGAAGATAGAGAAAGAGAAAGTTACCTTTCTGGGTTTTATCTTTTATATCATTCATTACATTTTACTTCTTAGGCCAGATATTAATCAAAACATGTTTTGCTGGGAGGTAAAGAGGTTTTGATTACACTGTATTTGAGATGCAGCAACATGAAGACGGACAGACACATGCAGTGTGCAGGGCAAAGCGTGGGCCTCCTGGCGCAGGCATGACGTCTCAGCGGTCACGAGACAGTAGATGGAGACTCCGGGATATTATCTCAGTCGCCAAATGAGGAGCATTTTTCAGACAAGGAAGCACAGAGTTAAGTGCCAAGGCAGAGGTGCGGGCCAGAGGGGTCAGCACTCAGGGCTGCAGCCATTCAAGGAGGAAGGTGCTGGGAGAGCACCCGGCTGAGAGCCACGGCGAGAACGGGACTTAGGGCAGAAGGAAGAGCTAGCACCTACGGGGCCCTAGGGGTTTGAGGAGGGCAGCCCAGGAAGGAAGGAAGACTTAGGGTCAAAATGCTGTAGAAAGGACCAGAAGCAAGGGAAGGTCATGGGTCTTTCTGTTAAGAAATCATTGGTGATTTTCGAGGATGTGTCTCACTTAGCTCAGGCCGCTGCGGCACAGCACCGCAGACTGGCTAGCCTAGACGACAGGAATTTATTTTCTCATAGTTGTAGACTTTGGTCAAAATCAAGATGCCAGCATGGTCAGTTTCTGGAAAGGCTTTCCTGCCGGCCGGCAGTCTGCTGCCCTCTCACCGCCCCTCACCAGGGAGGCCGGCGTCTCCTCCTCTAGGGGCACAGGCTCACCCCAGCACGCGGTCCCCGCGTTCCTGATCGCGGCCGAGCTGAGTGCCTCCCCGTCTCCAAATGCCATCACACTGAGGGCCGGGGCTCCAACATGCGGATTTGGGGGTGGGGGCACAATTCAGTCCAGGGCAAAGGGAGTCTTGGTGAGCTGTTGGGGTCGGCAGCCAGACAGCCGCGGGCTAGCAGGCAAACAGGAAAGGAAGCAGAAACACGGTCTGCTCAGGAGAGTTGGCAGGGAAGGTTTGACATTATGAGAGTAGCTTTTGGGAAAAGAAAATAATTGCCTTGGGAAACAAAAGATCTCATGTTTAATTTGCTTAAACATCTTTTTTCTTTCCCCAGATCCAAAATGAGCTACTGATGTATTTTTCCATTTTCCTCATCCTATTATATAATCTCCCCAAGTCAGATACACATTTAAAAAAGCCACTCATAATATACAGTTAAATGAAAAAGCACATATCACAAAACAGTGTGTGCTATATAATCCAGCGTGTTTCAAATATTCATGAATAAAATTTTTCTAAAGGCCATATATGCAGAATATTCAGTGTTTAGTTGTAGGAGATAGGGTTAGGATGCGTTAGGTTCAGTTAGGAAAACAAGCTACCCTGGATGTTTCAAATGGACAGGATTTAACTTAGGGAGCTTTGTGCTTGCAAAACATGGCATGACTGGAGAAGAGGAGTGGGTGGAGGCCACCAGGAGCTGCCAGATTTGCCATCACAGCTGTGGGCCCCTCAGAGGTCAGGGAACTGCTTCTGCCTTCACATCTGCAGCCCCAGGGGAGGCCAGTCTGTGCAGGACTCATGCCCACCAAAGCCTGCACGTCAGCTGCCCCATCACGGCCCAAGAACAACAGTTTCCACTTTCCATCTGCCTGCAAACCCATGTGTTATTGGCAGAACTAAGTTATCCAGAACCCAGCTGTTAATGGGAGTCTGGGGGTAGTCTACAGGGTCTAGGCTCTTTGATCATGGGGAGAGAAGAAAGAAAGGGGTAGGGAATGCTGGGTACCCAGTAACATCTGTAGTCCACTTACTTTGGCTACTGGACAAGCATACACATCCTCTTCCACAGAAATTCCCAAACTGCCGTAGCAATGACGCCAAGCTTTTATAGCCATCCTCATTCCAATGTAAATGGGTTCCCCTTCTCACCCAAAGTCCCATCAGGCATTGTATCCACTGTTAGGGGATCACTCCTCTTCTAGTTCAATGGCTAATCCATCTCAATATCGTGTAACCTAACAATTAGGTAAATTTCACCAATACCAACTCACCCTATATAACAGGATAAAATAAGTGGATAAAAAGGAAATTGTATACATACATAAACCAGCAAGAAAATATGCACAAACAGCATAGTCATCATTTTCACAACTGGTCATGAGGCTATTGTTGATATTTATAACTTCGTTCTTCTGCTAGAGAATTCCTATTTCCTCCGTGTCTGACCGGTCTCTCACATGGTCAGAGTTCTCTACCTAGTGAAGTGATTTGAAGTCTTCATTCCCGAGAGGCCTGAGGTGTATGTACCCAGCAGCCCCCGCCTGGGACCAGATTGCTACCAAGCGTCCAAGCAAAGCAGGGTTAGCTTTATCAGGCGGGGAGGGGAGCTGCGTCTGCAGAAAGCTCAGTGGAGTTTGGGCTCTGGGTATTTTGATTCATTTAAAGCTACCCAAGTATCTCCATTTAAAATTTCAGCATTTCTTCTTTTCCCATCAAAGCTTAGTCTCTACCTAAGAGATCTGATGTGGCTGCAAATTCATCTTACAGTGGAATTCAGCAACCTGTTGTGTCTGATTCTTGGCTACACCAGCCCTATGGTATAAGCGATGGGGGAGCCTTCTAGGGCAGCCACAGAAGGGCCCTGGTTCTCTGGTTGTGACCTGAGACACAAATGAGAACTATGAAATTGTCATTTTCTTGTCTTAATCAATTCAGTATTGCTCAAGTGTGAATATACCATAACTTTAGTGTGACCGTCCATTCTCTAGAGCCTGGAAATGCTGGGGCAGTTAGAGTTGCTCCGAGGTGTCCAGCTCTTCCTGCACCAGATCTATCACAGCAGCTCAGGGCCTGCAGGGCCAGCGGCTGGGAGAGGCCTTCACCGCTGGGCCTCAGAGGACAAGAAGAGCCGAGTCTTACTGGCCCACGTGGCTTCATGTCTTCTAGCCTGGCAGGGAGTCCCCTCAAGGAGGGCCAGCTCATTGATATAAAGAGAACTGGCAGAAGTGAATGTGACATCTGTACGGTGCAATCTCCCTTTAAATAAAAGGCCCTGATAAACATTTATGGTCAAGCAGCTCACTGCATTTTTAACAAGAAGCAGCTTGGCCATTATATTTAATTTAAACATCCTGAAATTGAATTTTCCAGGTGACATGTGATGTATTTTTTTTCCTCACAACTCACTGAGCCCATTTGCCTTCACCTTCACAAGTGTTAAAAGTGCGATGTGCTTTCATGGGAATTACAAACTGGCCAGTGTACTCGGCTGGCCTCCTTTAAATCTGCTCTAATCATTTCTTTCTGAAAATCCTCTGTTCATGCCTTGCTAACCTACAATCACCTGAACACCAGGATACCATTTAATAGCCTAAGGTCTTAAATTGGCATGTAAAACGTAGTGTGTGGCTCCAGTTTGGGGCACATTTTTCTTGGATTTTGCCCAGAAAACAGGCCCATCAGTTCTCTCGTCAAGCTGCCCTGTCATCCCCGAGACTCTCAGAGTTGGAACAAATGCACCAAAGTTTCTTCTACCCCAGGACTTGTCAGAGGAGAGTTTAAAGGAGCTGCCTTATCTGTGGCTTGTGCAAACGGTCGGTGAACAAGCAGCCTTTCTCCATACAGGCAGGTGCCCTGTGCTTTCCTCGGGGCCGCCCCGGGCAGAGGCAGGAGGGCGAGAGCTCGCACACCGTCAGGAAGGCGCAGAAGCAAGCCCCTTCCCTGAATGGCGGGGCAGACACGCCGACTGAGTGGTGTGTGCAGAAGACTTAGAGGCTAACCCGCTGATAAGCAAGGAAGGCAGGAGCCCCAACAGTCACTTTTATGGAAGGAGAATTAAAAAATAAACAAAAACAGAAGGGCAGAGATCTTACAGGATCTAACGCTACCTCTGTCCTCTAAGTGTAATGTCAAGGCAGTCAGTTAATATTTTCAAGCCCCAGCCTTTTCACAATGGATCCGTTTTAATTTTAATTAAATGGGTTTAATTAAAATGGATTTCCATTTTAATACAATGGGTCGAATCTTGGCCCTATCTTAGGAGCTTGTAATAGGCGATGTCACTGTTGGTAAATCAACTTATTAGATTATCTAGAAGCATTTGTAATGTTTACTTATAAGCCACATTGATAAATCTCTCAAAATCTCCCGGAGAGGCGCACATCTAGAGCAGACGTGGTGAACGGAATGCCTGGTTGGGATGCTGGTCGCCGAGACAGAGGGGGATCGTTTAGGACTTGTTAATAAGGCATCTCACTCAACTTCTGATTCCACAACCTTATCAATAACTGAGGATTACATCTCCCACCCTGCCTACCTTCCAGGGTTATCCTAAGGATCAAGATCAGAACAGAACAGTGGAGGGGAAAGCAGATGGTTAACAAAGTGAAGAGAAAGTACATGTCAATTGTAAAAATCTCAGTTACAAATACAACATCACTATAATTCCTAGGGGCAACCTCACCACCAAGAGCTCGGTCACAGCGCCGAGGGCAGACAGAAAGCCGCACTTTGGAGCCCACTACCTGATGGCCGTGCCTTGCAAACGGTCTATCTTCTTGTTGAGCTCAGCAATGATGCTGTGCAGTTCTGTGATGCGTTCCTCGTACCGAAGTGTCGTCCGCTCCTGGACATCCTCATGTTCTCTCATGAGGTGGGACTGCTCACACTGGGATCGAGAGAACAAGACAGGAGTGCAAATGAGGTGACGTACGCGTAGGCAAGTGACTCTAGGTTTATGGCCTCAAACCATCATGACCTCAACACTGAGGAAACATATGCTTGCTCACTGGCCAGGAATTTCAGAAGGCACATCGACGGCTAGATTTTACCATGCCTCAGCGGACATCTGGGTCTTGGCCTTTCCAGTGTTCATTCTCCCTTTAGGGAAAGATTCCTCTGCCGTTGCACACAATCTTTGTGGCACGACCAGTCTCCTGCTTTTCCCTAGGTAAGAGGTGGGCAAGTGGCCCAAGGTGGGTCCATCAGATACCGTATTTGGGGAATTTGCATCTTGAGTGAATGGACCTGAGGTTGCACGGAGCCAACTCACTTGGCTGAGGGTCCTGTCCCTTAGTTTCTGCTATCTGCATCTCCGGAACCTCCTTCCCAAGTTTCTTCTCAGCTGTTCATTTTCCTTTTACCAAGTCATTCCTTTTTTGCTGAAATTTGCTGGGTTACATGTCAGCCACTTTTCAACCAAATAATCCTAAGTGGTATGACACCATTTCTTATCTAGCTGGTTATCTACAGACCTGACGCTTTCCAATATCCATTCCTACAGACTATAAACTCTGGGAAGGCAGGAATGAGGTGTTTTCATGATTCAGGCCCAGCACCTGGCATACAGTCTGGCTCACAGTAGGGACCTAGAAGTGCTGTGGAATGAATAAACCACAGGGTATCACACTGTCAAGAAAGCTGCTTTGCTTTGCTTTGCAGAAACAAGGAAGCTGAGGAGCTTCCCTTGCTTGGCATTTGATGGACTGAAGCAGCAGATGCTATAAAAACAGTTTTTGTGGCTAGAATTTACACCCTAAGGAACCTGTCCATCTTTCATTTCTCATCCCCCTCCTCTAACCCCCACCAGTCAACTGTGTGTTTAATCTCATTTACATAATAATAAAACATTCATCAGTGATGGAACAAGGAGTCTAGCTTCTGTCTCTGTCTACTTCATTCAGCCCTAATTAATTTCCCATCCAGCAGAGGAATTTCAATTTCATTTTCAGCAAGGTCTTCCTAATGTCAAGAGCCATGTGTACTTGCCAGCTTTGCACCCTCAGGGCTGGTGGCGGACAGGCAAGGGTAAGACTCCTCAGCCACCACCTCCTGTGTCCTCTCCCCCTCCTGACATCTGCTGGGGTTCCAACGGGGTGACCCAGAAGCTACTGGGCCATAAAGCTACACAAAGGGAAGCAGAATGCTACTCTAAGCCCGACTCAGTAATGCAACAGGAGTACCCTGGAGAGAAGCCTGACAAATCGTGACAGAGTCACATACCTATGCGCAACAGTCTCATCAGCAGTGATGTGGTAACTTCCTGGGGCTGCTCAGAGCTCCACAGGGAAGACTGGAGGCAGCACAGTCGCAGAAGCTATATCACAGACAGACCCTCGCGAGATGCTTTGAAAAACAGAAACGCGGACTTCTGTTCTTAGTGACAAACATTGAATAACGGCCACTCAAGGTCAACACACAGGAAATAAGTGGAACCAGAGGCAAGGATGGAGGATGAGGGAAAGTGACATCTGCATGGAAGCTTTCCTACACTGACCAAAACCAACAGGCTGCAGATACTCTGCCCTTGAGTCATGCCTTTTTATCCATGGTCACCACGCTTTGAAAGGAACAAGAGAAATCCACAAAATGACAGTGTCTCAAAGACACTATTTGTCAGTAAATGAAAAAGTTTACTATTTCTCTGGAACACACCCAAGCAGAATACTGCTCCTTCTCTCTCCCCACAGAGTATCTCTAAGCTTAAGTTATCAGTCTTTATTCCTACCTTCAAATTATGCACGTGTGTGTGTGGGGGTGTGTGTAGTAAGTACGTGTGTGTGTATGTAGCTGACAGTCTCATGAAGGTCAACTGTTCTAGTTCATACAATGTTTAGAACACACTGCTGCCTGGTCTGACCGGGGTCTCGCCTACGCCACGACCCCCCACCACGCTGCCACCTTCCTTGTCCCTCCTTTCCAGGTTCTATATTCAGTTCTCTGGGGCTACCAGCTTTTCCTTACAAACTCAAGGTGTTCTCTCTGTCCCTTAATTCCCCAATTTACAGGATCAACAGGCCGCTACCTGGGCAAGTGTTTATTCAAGGAGAAGGCACACAATCAGTTGATCATCAAGACAACCCCGGGCCTCCCTGTTGACGGTTAAGGGCCGCCTGGAAGTCTGGATCCTGTGGGGCTGCCCAGGTTGCAGGGAAAGCAGCTGGTTGACGGCCAGATGCTGAGAGCCTGGCGGTTGGTGGTGTACCATCCTCCCCTCTGTCTCCGACTGGAAAGTCTGCCTGGAGGTGTGAGTATGAACAAGAGGCGGCAAAAGGCCTGCTGACTCAGTCAGACAGTGCTTGTAGCTACAAGGAGAAAAAAGACTCATAATGTATATTTGGAACGTAGGATTCTTCTGGGAATAGCAACAAGAATATATTGGAGGAAAAAAAAGTCCCCTAGTTGAAGGCAAAGATAGGTGATTTACATTCCCATCTATTTTCATAAGTATATATTTTTAAATGGTGGAAAGCCTCTATAATTGACACTTCTCCTCAGAATAATAGATATGCCTTGCTTTCCCATACTGTTTAATATATCGTGCTGAGTGCCACAGGGAGGGTCGCCATGACACCTACCGTGAAGGAACTATGGTCGCAGCGTCCAGGTGGATTTCTCTGCTGGAGAATTAGAAACATGGACAGAAATGGGGGTGAGGAGAAGAAGGGATGGTAGAACGCACCCTGGGGATTTTTTTTCCCCCAGTGAGAAGAGAATATTGGAAAATTGTTAGCAAAACTTCTAGCGTCTAGATGAATGGCTGACTGAAAGGACATCGCTCATGGTTCATCTGGACAAACCAACATCGCCATGCGGCACGTGCTTCACCCATTCTGGGCACACTCACTGTACACGGCCGAAGATACATTGAAGCACTCATCTCCAAGCTGAGTGAAAATCCCTCGAGCTTTTCCAAGCTACGGGACAGGGCAAACTGAACAACTCCACAGGGCAACCTGCGGGAGGAAATCACCTGCAGGGCCCAAAGGAGCCGAGCATGACACCCTGATGAACAGCTCCCCCTAAGCTGTACAAGGCCAGCCCTGGAATATGGCACGTCGGTGCCGGGAAAGTGGGAGATGAACGGGTGGCACCCCAGGCAGAGCCATTCTGTGCATGACTGGTGCCTTCCCGCCCTGGCCACCTCCCACCCAGGCAGGATGGGATTTCTCCCTGACGCTCCAGCATCACCACAGGCCCGTGCCGCTCACCAGCCCGAGTTTGCACGACCTGTGAGAGCATTTTGTAACCTACAAGGCTGTGTGAGTTCAGCTACTCTGCTTCACAAGGACACAGGCTAGGTCCAGCTCAGGACTGCCTCTCCGCACAGGAATCGCTGGGGCGGGTATCCCGGTGAGGCCTGCTCAAGAAGCTAATACAAAGCGACAACTAGACAGGAAGGAGAGTTACTTCTATGATTACCAGACATTCGCACCACCGTTTTGATTTTTAGGTTACAAATTTAAGGAAATGATGGGCATTTTTTAAAAATGAAAAAATGGCATCTTTTTTTCAGCATCTATTAACAGAATCCTTTTTCAAACTGCATCCCTTTCTCTCTAGTGTTCTCTTACATATGTGGGACCCTCCCAGGACCACCACCTGGGGTGCACCTCACAGAAGCATCAGCATCCCTGCGGTGGCCGCTAGGGCCGCGCATCAAGACGCCGGGCGCCTCCACCCCTGCTCGTGGTGGGGTCGCACCCCAGCCCCCACCCGCCCCTTGTCTTTGCCAACGAGGTGGGTGAACATACACCCCTTTAAAGCTCCCGCGGCGTCTTCCCCTCACTGCCGCAGGGCGCCACACCGCAGGGCGGCCTCCCACCAGCCCCCGCGCGCTCCTGGAAGAAGAACAGAATCTGGTATTGTAACCCACGGAAAACCTGGGGTTATTTGTTGCCACTGCATATCCTAATGATACAGCCATTTTAGAGATGAAAACAGACTAAATGGAAAGGGACCAATTTATTTATTGTAACCCAGGTAACAAGCAGAACCCTCTGAAAGACGCCGACTCTTGTTCACACCATCAAGGAGTTAAAGCTTTTGTTAGCCAGGCTCCTTCCAACTCCCTCCCAGCTCCCTGACCCATGCACTGATCTCCCCCTCACCATTTGCCCATAGATCTCCAGGGGCAGTAGGGACCACGTTGGTCTCCCAGCCTGAATCACTTCTGCAGAACGCCAGAAAACATGAATATTACTCCATACAATACCAATGAGAGGTAGAAGCCCCAACTGTTCTTTCCTCAACCCCCTGGGAACACTGAAATAGAAAAGTAGACACAAGGGACATAAAACAGGGATTGTAATTCCCTCCAGCTACCACCAAGCCATCTTTAGCTGCCACAGACAGTTATTCAGCAACAACTTTCTTAACAGGCAATGGCAGCGTCTTGTAGCAAAAGGTAAAAGTGAGGGATTATTTTCTTCTCCTTACTATACAGAAGCACCTCATACAATTTCAGCTGACAAAATAGGAAACAGTTTCAAACAACACCCTACCACTTTTTTCTTCTATTCTTACATCTGGGGTTTTGCATCCAGAGCTCCCCCTCCCCCCCAGCCTGTGTTCAATTCCTGACTGACCCTAAAGCCAGAAGGTACCAGTACCACGTCGGCCATGACCTCCCGGAGGTCAGTATCACTAGGCATCGGAATTCCTCCTGTAACAACACACTTTCAGTTTGAAAGGCAAAGACAGAAGATTGGGATGGGAGATGATGAAAATTTTGTTTTTCTGAATTTCCCTTGGCACGTAGTACATATACCCTGAGCATCTTCCCGAGGCTCAGCTCTCCTGTCACGGTGATGCAGCAAATTTAAAATCTACATAAATATTTGTGTCTAGCTACATAAATTGGTGAAATTGTCTACGTGCAAAAATGTTTAATAAAAACAAGCAATACCATCATTACATCAGCAAGCCTAAAAGCCCTGGAGGCTCGCCACTGCGATGGTGCAATCCTGGATACGGCCACAAGTCACCTTGACACAGACCGGCACGGGAACTTGAGCCGTTGTTGCAAAAACCCTGTGCAATGTGGGGATGCTAAGGAGCTTTACAATTTTGTCAATGCTCTTCACAGGGTCTTATCTTGCTCCACAGAGGCCTGTGATCTTTAATCATCATATTATTCTCGGCTGTCAAATGTAAGGGACTTGTGAACTCCATTCTTGGAAACTGCAATGCCGTCATAGCTGGTTAACCATCTGAACCACCCTGTAAAAGGGGTAGGGCTGCTCCCTTTTAAAATATGCTAAGAAGCAGCATTACTTTCTCAGGGCCACATTGAATGGGGTGCAGGTAATAGTATTCATGGTATTTCCATCCTCATTCTACATCTTTGGCTAGGTTCTCCCAAGAGGAAGGTGGGGGAACCAAGCCAACTAAACAAGGAGGCCCAGCAGAAATGGAAATGCCATCGACAGGCAAAACAGCTAAAGCAGTTTACCAGAGCATAAGCAACAGGAAAGGGACAAGGGGAGAGGGATCCTGACAAAGAAAATGTACCCAAACTACATCTGTAAGCATCTCATACAAGAGAATGACAAAAGAAAACACTCTTTCCATTGCATTTAATGAAAACTGTATGTGTTTTTCTAAGAGCCAGGAGGTAGAAAATTCTGAAGACATGCCTTTCGAAGATAGAGAGCTTCAGAATAGAAAGTGTTCCTTATTACTACTGATCTGTAGCAAATGGGTGAATAGCTTGCTTGATATATCTCCTTCTGTAGTATTTAAATGTGGTAATTTAAAATAATTGTCAGTGCTAAATAAACAGCAAATACAGTGCAAGCATCAAATCAGATCTTTTCCAGTTTCCCGACCAGGTGTTTAATGTCAGCGCCGTGCATGCACGTGTCTGTGCACTTGTTCTGTTTGGAGGGTAGAGATGCTTGAATGAAATCAACCTGTGTGTCCTGTCCCATCCTCTTCAAGATCCACCTGCATGCTAATGGCACACTGGGAAGCTTAAGAGACAATACAGGAGTAGCACAGCTATGCATTCCCACAAAACCTGGATTCAGATTCTAACTCTTGGTATTTTGTAGATACATAATCTCAGGCAAGATGTTCAAATTCCCTAAACCTCAATTTCTTCATTTGTAAAATGGGAATATTAACAGTATTGACACCAGAGGTCATGCTGGGAATGCAGTGAGGTAAAGCATGTGGAAATCCTGGCATGCTGCCCAGCATAAAAGACAGCGAGAGAAGTGTGGTGACTATCACTGTTAGCATAAGGTAATAGTAGTGCTGTTAATCAACCCCCAAGAAGCTGTGATGGATACACTCTAAGTGGCCCTGGCATCCCTGGGTCTCCTTTGTGTGATACTCTCTCCTTGAGTCTGGGCAGGACCTATGACCGGCTTCTGACATGTGACACAGTGATGGTCACATAGTTACATTATATTATATAAGACAGTCTCGCCAGCAGACTTATTCTAGAATCCTTCCCTCCACTGCTGGCTTTAAGGACGCAAGCTACCACAAATTCCACAACCACAAAGAAATGAATTCTGTCAACAGTGTGTGTGAGTCTGCAGGTGGACTCTTCCTCTGTTGAGCCTTCAGATGAGCATTTAGCTCTGGCCAACGTCTTGATTACAAACTTGCCGAGGACCCAGTTAAGCCGTGCCTGGGCTCCTGATACACACAAACTGTAAATAATAAATATGTGCTGTTTTAAGTCAGTAAGTTTGCAGCAATTTGTTACACAGCAACAGAAAACTAATACAGAGGCATGTTGCCATCTCCATCATGTTGATATTGGGCTCCTTTACTTAGCTCTTCCTATCACTATTCTGAATACTCCACTGACAGGTTGATCTTACAACTATGTATAATGAACCTTCTTTTATTCAACCAGTTCCAGTGTCACTATGAATAATTACTCAACAGAAGTTGCAGCTCCTTTTGGTTATTTCTGATGAACCATTTGCATTTCACATTTTGTTTAGTCATAGCTCTTTAGCACTTAGAGAGATCATAAAACTTACTAAAGCCACAGACCATAAATTTACACACAAACTTGCTCTTCCATAACCTGGTAAAGCCTCAAAAATGAATCCCTTACCAAAGCATATATCACAGTCATTCGATTATTCTTATTTTTCCTTGCACAAATCTGGTCTTTCTAAAAGTATCAGATTGGTAAGTGTGATCTTTTTTTCATGTTCCCTTTCCTGGGTCCCAGTACCTCAACTAGGAATACATTTCTAGCAAAAGGAACAGAGAATAATTTTTAAGTATATTTAGTGTAAGAATGCAAACAAAAAGTCAATTAATGGTGTTATGATATAACTGTCAGGGGTAAAACCAGCCACCAAGGACTGTTACATGAGACTATGGACCATAAGTAAGTCAAAAGGGGAATCAATCCTTGACATAGCTGAGAAAAAAGTTTTCCAATATCCTCTTAACCACCCTCTGTACAACCTGCCCTGCCTTTATAGGCTTAAATATTAATAAATGCCTTCCTGGTCACATTTTAAAATCCAAGACTGTGGTACATGCCAGCTTCCAGTTAAAAATACTCACAATTTCTTTCTTTAAAAAAAAACATCTCACCAGTAAGAACTATTAAAATTGGTTGGCTTTGGGTGGCTGTAAATCAGAAAGTACAGTCAGTTAACATCTTACATTTTTCTTTAATACAAAAATAACCACTTTCTCAAAAAAAAAGTATTAAAAAAAGTTTTAATTCACCAGAGTACACTACTGAACCATTAGAATGCTGTCTTTCCAGTTTTTTTCTATCATTTTTAAGATATGTTATGATTAGAAGGAAAATATTTTGTTTTTTCTAAATAAAAACTTAAAATTTTTGTCTGCATAACATCTTATATGAGAAAAGAACACTGGTGGCCTTATCTTGGCTCTGGTGCTAAGCTATTCATTTGACCTTGAGTGAGCAAGCTAACCCTCTGGATTGCCTGTCAGATGTAGAAGTAGATGATCTCAAGTACAAAGGGTCTCTCCTCCCTATTTGAACAATCTACGATTATGAGACATAAGTTTTCAAAACTTTCCACAGGTCATTCTAGACTGATGACTGTGGTGGCCTCATCTTTTAATCTCTGAATTCCCACATAAAAACAGAGCACTTACACAGCAAAACCAAATGCTTGGACACAACATATCCTCTTGAACAACAAAATACATGCAGACAGGGAGAAAACACTACTATCCACAAGACCCAGATAGTGTCTGTTGGGCAGAAGCAGAAGGAAGCAACAAGGTTCATGAACCTGAGAACTGGAAACCCCCAAAATAACCAGTAAGTATACATAGAAAAGAAGGAGGGTCAATTGGAGAATAGTAGTTAAAATAAGGAGAATTTTTTTCCCCTCAAGCCAAGAGTGAGTGAGCCAGGAGCCCACAGCAGATGTGAGGCGGCCAAAGCAGCTAGTCTCTATGAACTTTCAAGACTGGTCCAGGAATCCATTCCAGGAGGAGAAACTGATGGGAGTAGGATCAAAATTGAACAAAATGGGGTAATAGAGGCAAAGAAAAAAGACAGATGCAAACAGAAGTAGGTGAGGGGTGAACAAGGCCAGCAAGTATCAGAAACCAGGCTGCCGTATGCTTGACTACAAGAAAGCAACAGAGGTCTAAGCTCTGTGAACTTGAAAGACATCTTAAACCCTGCCACATAAAAATGAAAAACAGAAAAGTATTGAGGTCACATTCCAGGCAAAGTTATAAGAAAGAAGAAAGAAGAAAAAGAGCAAAACAACATCCTTATAAAACATGAAGATATGCCACAAATAGAACCACGCATCACCCATCCCCCCAGACCCTCACTGAAAACCCCCAAAAATAGCCTACTATTTCAAAACAAGATAAAAGACTTTAAGGAAATGAAATGGCATAAGACATAATAGAATGTAATTAAAAATTAGAAAAACTCAGAAGGTAATGAAGTAGGAAAAAATTAGAAATAAAAATGCATTTCCGAAATAAAGCTAAACTAGAAGACACACAAGAGGGAATAAATACAACATAAAATGCCCTGAGAGAGACAGAAGGTGAAGAACAGGGAAACAAAGAAAAAAGGGAGAGAGAGAAAGGATTTGAGTAGTGACAGATATCGAAGACAAAGAATATCTAACATACAAATAATAAGCATCCTTGAAGAAGAAAATCAAATGGTGCGAAACTAATATTAAATACTATAATTTAAAAAATTTTTCGTGAAATTTCATTTTTAATTTAATTTTTAATTTTTTAATTTAAATTTTCCTGAATTAAAAAATATATATATAACCAAAGGAATACACAGCAAATGTGAAAATATCAAACCAGAATGACTAAGATTAAGAGTTACTCTAGTAACATTACTGGACCTAAGAAAGAAAAAAAGATGCCATGGCCTTCTAGAGTAGGTGTCTTCTGAGAGAAAGTTGTAATATTATCAGACTTTGAGAGCAACACTCTATGCCAAAAGAGAATGTAGAAACATTTCCAAATAAAGAAACCATAAGCCAAGGGTTTTATATCCAGCAAAAATGCCTTTCAAGTATGAAGGGCACAGATACTCACTCTATCATTAAGGAAGAACTTGGTGAAGATTATTCCATGAATCCTCCCTGAGGACTCTCCCAGAAAATTAGCTTCAGTAAATAAAGAAACAGAGAGACACTACCATAAAGACCAGGGTAAACATTAAATATATAGTTTCTGGTAGAAGACTATGTAAAAACTAAAAGAGAGTAGAGGATGGAATGGCCACATGGTCAAGCAGTGTGTATATAGGATGGCTGCAAAAATTGGGGAATGAGAAGCAGACAAAGCAAAAAAAAAATTGTTTTTAATTCTTCTAAGTGTATTTGTCATGGTAGTACTATCATTATTATCTTGAGACTGTTTGTATATAATATAGGATAAAGCAAATAACTATGAAATTCTAATTCAGTCAATCATCCTCTGTAACCTTAAGAACCAGGATTTTTAGGGTGAAAGAAAGGAGATATAAAATATAGAGGAAGCTATCTATACAAGAGTACCCTGTAGTCTGACTTAAATTGGAGTGATTAGTATGAACTCCTATGGTATTTTATTTTTAAATTTTATTTTATACATACATATGTAGACAAATAAATAATTCCCTGGGTATGTCTATAAAGAGGCCTAAAATCAATGACCAACCTAGAAGCAGTAAGCCCCCTTAGCACCCAGATTGTGGTCTTGAAATAATCATTTTCTTCTAAGAGAAAGCTGGGCTACTCAGAGAGTGGTCAACTCCAGGTCTGGGATGAGAAATGGATTAGATGAGCCTGGAATAACTAGTAGGCTCCTGTCAAAAGACTCAGACGCCAACTTGAAGAGATTCTTACTGGCCAAAGAGTATAATTTGAGTTTCTACAAAGCAAATAATTATAATGGATTAAAACCCAAATATGTTGAAGTCCATAATTCATAATAATAGTTTTAAAGATAATTGCACACTTACAGAGGATCATAAACTATCCATTCATTATCTTGAAAAATGTTAAATAAATGGGAGGAAGAATGAAGGAGTTAGTCTGCTTTTCCTCTATGAACCATTAACCATTAACCATTGTTTCAACAATCATGGATGATGAGAAATGCCTCTATAAAAGCAGTCCAATTAACAAACTGAGGAATAAATGGTGTAACTAAAATACCAACATTTTGTAAGTCCTGAAGAATCAACGAACTTAGGCAGTGAGTATCAATAGTGGCTAACATCGCAGAAGGACAGACAACCAGATATTCTGTGTTTCCCAGTGAAAAAACAATACTCTCTAGAGTCTGGCCAAAGGGACTGGACATGAACCTGAGCCTCTAAGAACCCCCGTTGCATCATGCGGGAAACGCAGGGGGCAGAGGAACATGGTGAACTGCACCATAAGTGTGCAATCAGCAACACACAGACAGTGGGTCACTCTATAGGTCAAATGGCCAGGTTTTAACAGACTAGTTATAAAGCAAAGAATGGAGGGAAAACCTGTAGATTAAGAGATTCAAAGGCAACACATAGTTTTTAAATGGGCAAGACTAAACTCTACTGTCCAGGGACATAAAACCTTCAATGATAAACTGTTAAAAAAAAGAACCCACCAGGAAATACTTCACAGTCCATGTGATGACAGCAGTCACCTTGCTGGAAGGGAAACGGGACTGGGTTGGGTTCTGCAGTGACTGGCAAGTTCTAGGTCTTTACCTGGACCGTGGACTGAAAACTGCTCACTGACCTGTAGTTTGGTTTGTGGGAATTCCTGTATCTATATTTTATCTTTAAATAAACAATTAAAAAGTTAAAAAAAAAAAAAACTTTCCAGATCCCTTACCTGTGCCTTGGCCAATTTCTTTTCCAGGAGGTCCCGTTCCCGCTCTGTTTGCTGCAGACGTTTATTAAGCTCCACTATATCTCCCTTGAGCGAGGCCAGAGCTGCCAAGTGGAGCTGCAGTGACAGAAAGCAAGGAGCGCAAGGTCAGACCCCTCAGCAGGAACTCATTTCCCTCCTTTCATTCCCTGTAATTAGTATGATCATATGAAGAAATGAATCACCTCAAACAGGACACTTTTGGGTGCTATTAATCTCAGGGGACAACAAACATAAATCAGGTGTCTTACAAGCAAGCTGGGTTATTTGGTCACCCTAAACACAATGGGGAAAAAACTCATGTGTGGGCAGTGAGACCTAATTTTGGATGGTCAAATCAGAATGGAGAACAAAGCTCCTCATTCTAAGGGCTTTCCCTGGGGAACTCAGTAGGGATGCCACGAAGAGCTGGTGTGGGGCTTTCCTGAAACTCAATATGAGAAGCAAGGAAGGCAGAACTGATTACTTTCACCTTTGGAAAATATGAAAGTTGAATAGGGCAATTCAATTTTCTGTAATTCAATCACCCTTATTGCTGCGTGTACACACAGACCAAGGGGCTGGGTACTCAAAAAAAAAACAAACCATGTGAGAGCTCATGGTCTCCTTTTAAAGTTGGCCCATTTATTTTCTTGCCATCTCCTCTTTCCTCATTGTCCCCAGACTAGACTGACCAGATGCCCCTCTGTGCTAGCAGGCCCTCTCGCAGGAGCAGAACCAGAAAGCTGATAAATTATGCTGTGAAAAGACAAACAAGAATCCATCCAGGTATCCTTCCCCAGCCAGCTCTCTCAGGTCAACGGGAGCTGGAAAGAATGTTCCTCAACAGACGAACAAGGGCTGCCGTGCACTTCCAGAATCTCGACTTGCTCAGCTTTCAGGTTCTGAACATCGAGCTTCAGCTGCACACACACTACACACAACCCTTGTGTGGCTTTTCAGGCCGATGGAAAGGGCTCTAAGGTCTGTTCAAAGCACTGTTCCCAGGGCAACACTTCTGAACCTTCATTGCCTTCTGAGTCACCACTTCTCATGTCTCTTCACTGTTAATTCCACGTGGAGTTCAGACCATGCCCAGGCTGAATTCCACATTATGGGTGAATGAGTAGAATCAGAACAAATGCTCCCTCTTTATAGGTTTTTTGTAGCTTCTGCTAAGAGGGATTTAGAGTAAGGAGTGAGCAAATCAATTTGATCTTCAAAGATGGACACAGTACAACAGTACATGACTTAACTTCAAAACTTTAATTTCAGGTTTAGAAAAATGCTCTTTTTGCAACCTGCCCCTCAACACTGCATGTTGGCTGGGAGGCTTGGGTGGGGTGTGGGGGTGGGAGTTGAGGGGATGAAGGAAGATAAAGGGCTGGGACTGGGGAAGGGAGAAGGAGATACAGGGCAGGAACTGGGGTTTTAGAGCAGTTGTTTAGGTCAGACCATAACAGAGAATGTGAGTCTACTTGATTGCATCAAGGCTGCAAACCAACAGATCAATAGCTGATTTGAAATCAGGAATGCTTGAAATTTAAAAAAGGAAATGTCAGGCAACCTGGCGGTATTTGCCTTCTCATGTAGTGCTAGGGCTGCTCAGAAAAGGTCATTTTGGGTTTTAGATACAAGGTTTTGTGTGATGAATTCTCAGCACAAATTCCACAGTGTTTCCATTGTACGATCTTTCTTGAGGCTTTTTCACTTCCAGTATGGTAGACAGGGACCCAAGTTCACTGACAGTGAGTCGCCCCCTCTGCCTCTGAGCTATCGATCTGAGGATTTTCTCTCCCTGTGAGACACTGGCCTGTTACATTGTTATGTTAAGTCTTGGGAGAGGATTGACCACCTCACCCTGACAATCAAGACAAAATACTGGGACAGCTGAAATGTTAAGAAATATGTAGGAACCAAGGCTCCCAGCTGTGTGAGCCTAGACTTGCTTCCTCGCTCATGCATCTCCCCTCCTGCTTCCGAGGGAAAGGGCTGCCTGAAAGGTTGAGCAGAACCAGGGGCAAAGGGTGACAGAGGAGGCTGTGTGCTTCATCCTGACGTCAGGAAGTGGGCCGGACGGGGAGCCACACGGAGTCGTTGTTTCCATCAGAGTACATGGCAGAGAGGGCCTGGGATGAGTCACTGTTACCAGGGAGAGCATGGGGCTTGGAGCCAATACCACCTCTCGTCCTACCAGCTCTGCACATTGCCAGGAAGGCCCACAGAACATGCATTCGGGGCATGTCCCTTCATTTCCCTGGATGGCAGGTGCCTACCCATAAAATGAGAACACTTCCGGGAATATGGCGTCATGAACGGATAAGCAGAAAAATTCCTCCCAACATTATATTTATCCACGAAAATACGGCAAATACAACTATCCCTAAAAGAGAGACCAGAATGGAAAGTGCACAGCGTACAGCTACACCTGTGAGAACTTGGCAGCCAGTGAGGCGGACGGGACACGGGGCGGCGACCCGGGGGGACTGAGCGCTCCCCCCCCCCCAGAGCTCCGGCGGCCAGACACTCTGGACAGAGGACTCGGCACCCGGCGAGGCGGGACAGAAACACGATCCAGCGAGACCAGAGCGCCCCTGCACCCCAGCACTCCGGCGGGAGTCCCGGCAAGGCGGGTAAGGTACGGAGCCGCGAGCGGACCGAGCGCTCCTCTCCCCCAGCGCTCCAGCGGGAGGAGAGGATTCAGAGCCGGGAGGGAGTAAAAGTCTGCGCCCAGAGCGCCGACACACGGCCTGTGGTGTAGCGGAGATAGGAGAGACAGAGGGCACAGGGTCCCAGCCCGGAACGTGCAAGTTGCCCGCGGCAGGCTCCGGGAAGGAAAAGAAAGGAGAAAAAAGGGAAGAAAAGCACGTGCTCTACCTCAGCGGTCTTAAAGAGACAGGAGCTCAGTAGAGGGGCCGGATAGCCCCGCAAACTAAGCCCAGCACGCTGGGAGTCCTGGGGAGCTTTGGACCCCGTGGCTGGCGACTGGGGAAGAGTGCCCGCCATTGAGACCCCCACGGAGATCAACAGCTTACCAGTCCTTCCCAACCCAGCCAGAAATATACAGGGGTGCTGGAATAGTGGAGGAACAGCACCACCTACAGCACTCGTGCGGAACCCACCCCCGGTGGCTTTTTTTTTTTTTAATTGTTTTTTCTCCCCTTTCTTTTTCTTTTTTTCTTTCCCTCTCTTTCAACAGCCTCCCATTCATTCTCACCCGGCCACAGCTTTAAAGGGCCGTGTGGAGCGACGTGGCCGCGGCTCTGGAATAGTGGAGCAATAGCGCCACCTACAGCATTCACACAGAAACCACCCCCGGTGGGCGGTTTGGTGGTTTTTTTCTTTTTTTTCCCTTTCTTTTTCTTTCTTTCTTTTTTTGTTGTTGTTGTTGCTGTTTTCTTTCAGGTGTTGCTGCCTTTTCTTTTTCTTTCTTTTCCTTTCTCTCTCTCTCCTTTTACTTTTTTATTATTAGTAGAAATCTCTTTTTTTTCTTGTCTCTCCTTGCTACCAACAACCAATTCTATAGTCATGAGAAGACAGAAGAATATGATACAGACAAAGCTTCAGACAAACACCACCCCAGAGAAAGAATCTGAAGAAATGGACATTCACAGTCTTCCAGAAAAAGAATTCAGAATAAAAGTCATAGCCATGCTGACGGATCTACAGAAAAATGTGCAAGAGCTGAGGGAGGAAGTGAGGGAAGTGAGGAAAGACAATGCAGAAATGAAACAAGCCATCGAAGGGCTCAACAGCAGATTGAATCAGGTTCAAGACACGATCAAGGAATTACAAGACAGGGACCAGGAATACAAAGAAGCTGAGGCAGAGAGAGATAAAAGGATCTCTAAGAATGAAAGAATATTAAGAGAACTCTGTGACCAATCGAAACGTAGCAATATTCGCATTATAGGAGTACCAGAGGAAGAAGAGAGAGAAAAAGGGATAGAAAGTGTCTTTGAAGAAATAATTGCCGAAAACTTCCCCACGCTGGGGAAGGAAATAGTCTCACAGTCCACGGAAGCCCACAGATCTCCCAACACAAGGGACCCAAAGAAGACAACACCAAGACACATAATAATCAAGATGGCAAAGATCAAAGACAAGGACAGAGTATTAAAGGCAGCTAGAGAGAGAAAAAAGATCACCTACAAAGGAAAACCCATCAGACTGTCATCAGACTTCTCAACAGAAACCTTACAGGCCAGAAGAGAATGGCATGATATATTTAACGTAATGAAACAGAAGGGCCTCGAACCAAGAATATTGTATCCAGCACGATTATCATTTAAATATGA